>APFE031706689.1:7472-19598 GCA_000404065.3 Pinus taeda | reverse complement strand
TATGTGTGAAAGTTTAGTTGTTAAATTTTTATTGAAGGGGAATGCTCTTGAGAACCACTGTTTCGATGGTGAGGCCGGGCCCGAATCCGAACAGAACTCCCATTTCCAATCCTTCTCCGCTGGTTGAACAACCGTTTTGTAGAGAAGCCTTCCTCGTCTCATCCAATATGAAGTGGACGCACGCACTGGACATGTTTCCATACTCGCTCATAACGTGCCTCGTGGGTATCAGTTTTGTGGGATCCAGATTGAGCTTGGCCTCCACCCGATC
This sequence comes from Pinus taeda, assembly GCA_000404065.3. Classification (NCBI taxonomy): domain Eukaryota; kingdom Viridiplantae; phylum Streptophyta; class Pinopsida; order Pinales; family Pinaceae; genus Pinus; species Pinus taeda. Next base: position 19,327 of record APFE031706689.1, on the reverse strand, counting down.
AAGGATGGCACGTCCTCCGGGATGAACAACCCAGAACAACTTGTTCCAGTCGGATATTTTGAATTGGCTGAACGCCTCCACCATACAGTTTTCAATGTTGGCAGAGATAAGATCTGGAACCGCGCCTTTGAGTTGGAAGGTCAGTCCGACCTCTCTCACCTTCCCACCGATGGCTCCCTCGCTGTCGGGAACAACTGTCTGGGCTGTCCAAACGATTTCGAAACATGCCTTCTCCACTTGAGGGATGGGATCAGCTCCCACGATGAGGGCAGACGCACCGTCGCCGAACAGAGCTTGCCCCACCAGGCTGTCCAGGTGAGTCTCGGAGGGTCCACGGAAGGTAACGGCGGTGGTTTCACTGCAGATGACCAGCACCCGGGCTCCTCGATTGTTTTCGGCAAGGTCTTTCGCCAGTCGAAGAACGGTGCCTCCGGCGAAGCAGCCATGTTGGAACACGCCCACTCTCTTCACACTCGGGTGCAACCCCAACAACTTGGCTACCTCAAAGTCTGCTCCGGGTAGATCCGGAGTAGTTGTGCTGCAAAATATGAGATGAGTGATCCCAGACTTGGACTGCCCCCACTCGTGAATGGCCTTTTCAGCCGCCTCCTTTGCCAGCCGGGGCACCTCCATAGCCAACATTGCCTGCCGTGTGTCCAAAGATGGCACCTCCACAAACGCGCACACATCGGGATTCTTCTTGAGAATCTCCTCGGTGAGGTACATGTATCTTTGTTTTATTGCCGACCTTTCACCTGCATGGAGCCATATGTATGATGATTAGAAAAACTAACATCATTTTTGTATCCAAAATCATGGATGATTCATGATTCATCACATGAACCTGTTTTTCCCACAGGGTCAGGGTCATGTATATATATATATATATATACACGAAAAGAGAAAAGAAAAAGATAACTTTAATTAATTTTAATATTATAAAAGATAAAAAAATTGCTGCCAATTTTAATGTCTCCCATTTGAATAAAAAAGATTTTATACAATTTCTTTTAAAATTGTTAACATAAACATCTAAAAACATATTTTTAATTAAATAAATAAAAGTTTTAGTATAAAATCTAAAAAAATAAAAAGTATTGACTAAATTTGATAAACGATTACCATGTTGAAATTTAGTAATATAAAAAAAATTACTAAATTATATTGAAATGAAATTTAGTTATATAAAAAAAAACAGTTACTAAATTATATTGAAATTTGGTTATAACCAAAAAAAAGTTACTAAATTTGATAAACGATTACCATATTGAAATTTGGTTATATAAAAAAAATTACTAAATTTCATAAACGATTACCACATTGAAATTTAGTTATATAAAAAAATAGTTACTAAAGTTGATAAACGATTACCATATTTAAATTTAGTTATATAAGTGATAAAAAAAAAACGTTATAGTCACTAAATTTGATAAACCATTCCTATATTGTAACTTAATTCAATCATTTGAGTAACCTAATAAAAATTGACAGCCACTAAATTTGAAAAGTAAGCACTGCAGATTTCGGAATCTCTCGCTTGTTTGACTAGCTGGCTGGCTGGCTAATGTAATGACATAATAATAATAATAACTGTAACTGAAACTGAAACTGAATCTGAATCGCGCCTGAATGAAGAAACTGAAACTTACATATTCGCTTGAATTTATCCTTGAGCTCTGTGTTATGCTCGTTACCGGTGATTCGAAAGTAGTAATCTGGATATGTGCTCTGATCCACAGCATTGGGTGGATTGGCAGTGCCGATAGCAAGGATCGAAGCGAAGCCATCTGCCCTCTGCAACTTCCTGAAACCTTCAAAATCAACGCCCCCCATCTCGGCTATGTTATGCTATGAGGAGGTTAAGCCTAGTACCAAACCCTGGACAACAAATCTCAATATTTACTTTACTTTACTTTGTTGGTGTGGTCGAATAGCTATAAGAATCTCTAAATCTATAGCAGCTATTTTATACACAATGAAAACAAAACAATATGATTATTATATTATATAATGCCAATTAGTCCAATACCGTGGCTTGGCTTCTATAGTCTAATACCATGCCATAATCTAATATGCTTATGCTTGCTTTGTTTGAATATCTTGAGTCAACACCAACCAACCATACAGCTATATCTTATTGTGGATGATGAATGGGTTTTGAATTTTCATACATACTCCAGCAGAGGAGAGGAGAGGAGACTGTAAATCAGAAACGTGATTGTGGATGAATGGGTTTTGAAGGGGAGATTGTAAATCAGAAACACGTGTGGACGATGAATATTCAGATTATCCGTGACGCAACTGTGAAGCCGCCAATATCTACGAGTGACGCAACTGTGAAGCCGGCAATGAGGAAAAGGGAGAAAATATAATGAGTCACAGTCACATAGTAGTAGCTTTACCGGGAGCCACTTGGATTGCCAGAACCAAAGCCAAAGCCAATACTAGAAGAAGCAGATGCAGCAAAGCCAGTAGCTAGCCATGTATATCGAGTTTAGGGAACCAATTAACCGTGGAATATATAATATATAATTATAGGGTTTCCTTACATTAATCTAACCTCACTGCTGCCAGCTATTTACGTCAAATCCACCCAATATGCTTAGTCTTAGTCTTTGAAACAAATTATTTATTTCCAAAACCATCTTAGTATTAATTTGAAACAAATTATTCATACTTGGGTTTTGAATGCGGGTTTGCTAGCCATGTGGCTGAGGCGGTGCGGTTTGCTTAAGATCTCAGAGTGCAAAATGAGTAAATATATATATTCCAACTTTGAAATTTTATTAACTAAAAACAAAAAAAATCACCTAAAATTTGGAACTATAGCAAACCGCCGAAGACCGTACTTTTTTCCTCTTATACGTTGTGGTGTATGTAGTTGATATTTATTTTTGTAAATCAAAACTACGGTCGATTACAAATAGAATTGTTGTAAATCAAAATGGTCGATTTGTGGTGTATGTAGTTGATATTTATTTTTGTAAATCAAAAGTATGGTCGATTACAAATAGAATTGTTGTAAATCAAAATGGTTGATTTCAAAAGAATATAAATTACATTAATTTTTTGAAATAAAAATAATTCTGGCAAGAGCTAAATCCTACCTCTTTATGGAGTACTAATAAGTTATTCAAGTGGCATTGTTTTACTTGAATTAATTTACATAAATGTTATATTGTAAGTAGATCTATTAATTTGAAATTATAATTATATATATTAAGAATAAGAAAAACACATTTTCGTAACCATTAAATCTATTTAAATTATGATGTGTAACTTATTTGTTAAATAAATAAGATATTATTAATGTTATTTAATTCTTAAAATTAATGAAAATATTTGAATGAAACGTTTCAGAAAAATGCCAATGAATTGGTTTTGAATATTTATACAACAAGAGACTATAAATGATATTTTCCATCAAGTTGGGCTCAAGAGGTCCTGTAACATGTTCTCACGTACACCATAACAAAAAAATCTATACACAACAATTACATGGTAACATAGCAGTGCTATTTTAAAGTCTATTTTATGCAGCCAAAGGCTTTTAATAGCTTAGAGAGTCTATTACAATCTTTCATTTCTCCCATTGACATTGTTAAGATATAATTGGGAAGTATGAAAACATTGTTAATCTTTAGTGGTAGATGTTTGTATCGTTAATGTTTCACCGATCCTAAGGTTAAGATAGGGTTTTTCGCCACACCCTAGGTCATATGTTACGATGCTTCTCCATGACCTGCGACATTCCTTCGATACGACTTGATACCTCCACTCCGGATGATACCTAGGTTACGGAAGACTGCAGATCTGTCACCGCCTCATCCAATGGTGGAGATATATGGTTCAACTTCTTGGGTAACTACCTGCCTCGCACCCTCTCGTCTTGTTCGGTAATTTCATTGCTCAGTAGTAGGGGTTTTGTCGGTGTGCAACTTGATTCTGGCATCTAGGGTTTCTTCCTTTGGGTAGTTTGCAGGTAAAGTCCACCACTCCTTATCCAATTACCCTTGGATATGTTACAAGCTTACACATTTGTTTCCTGCAATGTTATAATGATAGATCTTCTTTGTCATAGGTATGCTAGGGTCAGTCATGGTTTATTCAAGGCCATGGAATGGAATCTACTCGATTACCAGGGCAGTAAGAGACTCCCCCCTATGTTCTCTCGATTAATATCTCTCCTTTGTTGTTGCCCAACAGGGCGACTTCTTCTATCTCAGGCTTGCGATGAGTAGAGGCCCGGTTCTTCCCTCTTCTAAGGTAAGGAATCTTTGGCCTCCCTGAGCACAATTTTGGTTTATCTGCTAATTTCTAGGATTTATCCTACCATGAAAGTGACCCCTTTGTATCACCTTGGTTTCTTGCAGGTGTGCTTCCTGCTCGACTTCATTTTTAATAAATTGTAGTTGGATGTTCACAGTTGTTGTGACGTGCTCTTACCCCAGTGTTTGCCTATTCTAGCTTGGTTTTTCGTTTACCCTTTGCTTTTAGTTCCTCTTCAAATCTTTCCACTAACCCTTGTGGAGGGTTTCTGTTGTGGTTAAAATTAGATTTTCGACAATCTCTCGTTTTCATTGGAAATCGAGAAGGTGATTTTCGACAATCTCTCGTTTTCATTGGAAATCGAGAAGGGTTTAATGTATTATGGCCTTTAGCATAGGAAATTTGTTGGTTGCCCAATAGTTACAAGCCATGACCAGGGTATTCGTTATGTTATTTTTATCTGTTATATTACAAATTTCGTTATTGCAAATTTTTTTCTTAAGAAAATAAGTTCTGAATTTTGGATGTAAATTAAATTGTAAGTTCGCTCTGCTTGCCATGTGAAAGGAATCTCATGTTCTCAGAAATTTTCTCACTTAAATTTTAGTTGGAATTTGCCATACATTTCTAATTTGATTAAAGGTAGTTACCAGTGAGTTCGTGTTGTAACATTTTGCCTCATATTATAAATGTGTGTACTGGTTTTCATGATATAATTACGTTTAATGTGTTTTTTTTCAAAGTAAGGTTGGGTTCAGCCAATACTATTTTACTTTCTGGTTTAGCTATTCTTTATTATTTTTATTTAAATTGAATAATGAGGGTATGAACAAAATTTTGTTTCACACAGTACTCACAACATATATTGTTGTTGCAATTACAGATTGTATGTATTATCTTTAATGTTGAACCTTCGAGCTTGAACTATTACTATATTTTTTATGCATGTTCTATACTTACCCGACGATAACGAGTCTGGAATTTCCTCAGGCCTATCTCCGCCCATGGCAACCTTACTTTACTGTAGCGTAGTTCTAGACCACTCTGAGATAAAACTAGGAGTTCAACCGCAACCCCTGACTCACATCTTAGAGCTAGTGTATACTACCCATTTGCAGAGGGCTTGTTGCTATCTATGACTTCGATTCACTAAATAAATAGCTCCCCCTCATTGCGATTTCTATATTAAAATGATAACCTTAAATACGTTTGGGGCTAGACATTTTCTACTTTTCATGTTGAGTCACACGTAAAGCATATTTCTACTCCAAAGAATTGATAATACATTTCCCCATCAAATCAGAAAATTAATTATTTCAAGGCATAATTCATTGTAAGGAAACAGAACCACACACAAACATAAATTCTGGAAGTAATAGTCACACTTATCTGAACTAGCTTAGGCTTGTCCCAGAAACTCAACCCAGAAAGGTCGCACCAACCTTCCAATGCAATCAGAAATGACGTCTAATTCCCCCTCCCCCATAGCTCCTTGCTTCCAGAATGGTTAGATAAATAACAACTCTCTAGCCAATTCTTAATCTTGAGGACCCCGTCGAGCCAATAATTTTATAGACTTAAGCCAGTTTGGGAGATTTCGAATAGCTCTAGTCCAAATGAGGAAATACTCCATGCAAACGTCCCTCCCAACTTCAGATGAGATGATAAATTTTCGTTCATCCTCTCTCTTTAGATGTTCCATTTTTTGCTAGCTAACCCATTCTTTTTCCCATTGAGATTATTTTAACCTCTAGGGAAAGAGAGAATTGTAACTGTCAGTAACCATATGGAAGTTCAAGAATTCATTTTGGACGTTTCCTTGAGCTTCCGAGATTCACCAAAACCTTTCATTCATTTGATAATAAATAATTACTTAAATATCAAGCTCCATTTAGGCTTTTAAAATAAGCCCTTACTTGTTTAAGTCTTATTTAGTAAAAGTAAGAGAAAGTAAAGGGAAAACATTCATAATAAATGGGAGTCTTACCTCTCCCCCTCCATCCATGTGCAGAACATCGTCCTCGATGTTCATGCTTATTCTCGGAACATATCAGGTTATGCTTGTTGCATAAATTTTTCATCTTTCCAAGTAGCTCCCTCTCAGCTAAAGTGCTTCCACTGCAATTTGACTTGGGTGATAGAATTCCTTCGCAATGTTATTTCTCTTTGGTCGAGAATATGCAAAGTTTTTAGTAGAAACTGTTCCTCTTGTTCAACCTGTTCCACAATATATAATCCTTTAGTCTATTGAGTCATCAGATCAATAAGTATACTTTAAAAATTAACATGACGTTGCCTATACATTTTTCCAACTTATAATATTTTTGGGAGCATACACATATCTCTTTAACAGGGAAACGTGAAACACATTATGAATTCATATGTTACTTCGTAATGCAAGTTGATTAGCATATTGAAATTTAGTTATATAAAAAAATAGTTACTAAAGTCGATAAACGATTACCATATTGAAATTTAGTTATATAAAACATTATAGTGACTAAATTTGATAAACCATTCCTATATTGTAACTTAATTCAATCATTTGAGTAACCTAATAAAAAGTGACCGCCACTAAATTTGAAAAGTAAGCACTGCAGATTTCGGAATCTCTCGCTTGTTTGACTAGCTGGGTGGCTGGCTAATGTAATGACATAATAATAATAATAACTGAAACTGAATCTGAATCTGAATCGCGCTTGAATGAGGAAACTGAAACTTACATATTCGCTTGAATTTATCCTTGAGCTTTGTTTTATGCTCGTTACCGGTGATTCGAAAGTAGTAATCTGGATATGTGCTCTGATCCACAGCATTGGGTGGATTGGCAGTGCCGATAGCAAGGATCGAAGCGAAGCCATCTGCCCTCTGCAACTTCCTGAAACGTACCAAATCAACGACCCCCATCTCTGCTATGAGGAGGTTAACCCTAGTACCAAACCTTGGACAAGAAATCTCAATATTTACTTTGTTGGTCGAATGACTATAAGAATGATTTAGAGCTATTTTATACTGTTTGATATGAAATAATATGATTATAAATTATTATATTATTAAATATAATAGATTAATTTAATCTAATACCATATGGTTTATAATATTATATTAAAAATTATAGTTTAATATTAATATATATAAATTATTAGTTAATATAATAATTTATTATATTATATTTTTTATATATGGATTTATAGTACACTGTTTTCTTTCGAATATTTGAGTAACGCTATAATTTACTGTGGATGAATAAGTTTGAAATAATTTTTATTCAGAAAATTATAAATCAAATTTATCTATTAAATAAAACATCATTTAAGTTATTATAATATATATTATTATATATATAATAATAAATAATAAAATTAACATTAATTAAAAAAATTAAAAATATCTAAATGTCTAAAATTTTAAATCCAAGAAAGATTTGGATGAATGGGTTTTGAATATTCAAATATAACTATGAAGCCGCGAATGAGGAAAAGGGAGAAAATATAGTGAGTGACGTATCGAACGCGGTCACATACATAGCATCAAGAGCATATACAAATTATTCATACATGGGTTTTGAATGCTGGTTTGCATATATCCACTGTGATGTCCTCTCTTCATCTAAGCTATCGACATGAGTAAGTATATTCAAACTTGGAATTTTATTAACTAAGAACAAAAAAATTCACGGAAAATTTGGAATTATAGCAAACCGCATTTTTTTCACAGTGATTCATAGTAATGAAACAAAACTACACACAAACATAAATTCTGGAAGCAATAGTCACACTTATCTAAACTAGCTTAGGCTTGTCTCAGAAAATGAACCGGGAAAGGTCACACCAGCTTTCCAACAAGATCACAAATCACATCTGATTCTCCCTCGAGCTCTTTTCTTCCAAAATGATCAGATAAACAATGACTCTTTAGTCAATTCTCAAGCTTCAAGACCCCATCTAACCAATAATTTTACAAAATTAAGTCAGTTGGAGAGATTTCCACTAGATCTAGTCCAACTGAAGAAATATTCTATGGCAGCGTCCTTCCTAGCTTGAGATGAGTTGATAAATTTTCTTTCATCCTCTGTCTTTTTTCTAGTTAACCTCTTCTTTTTCCCACTGATATTATTTTAACCTCCAGGGAAAGAGAGAATTGTAACTATTAGTAACCTTCTGGAAGTTCAATAATTCATTTTCGACCTTTGTGTGAGTTTGAGAGATTCATCAAAACATGTCATTCATTTAATAATAAATAATTACTTAAATATCAAGCTCCATTTAGGCTTTTCACCAAAGCCCTTACCTGTTTAAGTCTTATTTAGTAAAAGTAAGAGACATTAAATGGCAAACATTCATAATAAACAGGATTTTTACCTCTCCCTCCCCATGTGTAGAACATCATCCTTGTGTTCATGTTTTTTCTTGGAGCATATTAGGTTATGCTTGTTACATAAATTTTTCATTTTCCCAAGTAGCCTCCTATGGGCTAAAGTGCCTCTGTTGCACTTTAACTTGGTTAATAGATTTCCTTCACAATGTTGTTTCTCTTTGGTCGAGAATACGTAGAGGTTCTACCAGAAATTTTTCATTTGGTTCGACTTGTTCCACAACATAGAACTCCTTTAGTCAATTGAATCATCAAATCAATGTGTATACTTTACAACTTAACATGAAGTTATCTATACATTCTGCCAACTTATAATATTCCTAGGATCATACACATATCTCTTTAACTAGGAAACGTGAAACACATTATGAATTCATATGTAACTTGGTAAGGCGAGATGATACACCACAAGTTTGATCCTTTCCAATATCTAGAAAGGTCCACAGTGTCAGGGTGCTAATTTCATACAACTTCCCCGTATTAGAGTACTCCTCTTTGGTTTAACCTTTACATAGACACGATCACCTACATGGAATTCTCAATAGGTCATTTATTTATGAACATAGGTTTTATGTCAACCTTGCAGAGCCTTTAAGTTTTGTCGACTTGTTTTAATATATGCTCCATTTCCAGCAACATGTCAGGTCCTATCACTCGCTTGTCTTCAGGGCTACTCCAATTAGAAGGTATTCTACATCTTTTCCCATATAGTACTTGTTAGGTTTGCTATATAATGATGATTTTCCAAGGTCAGAGGTGAGCTTGATCTGCTTGGTTCTGCTCAAAAGGAAGCTCATAACGAGCATCTTCCCTTTTCCTTCACTCCGCTTATTTTCCTTCATCTCTGTTTCCTCTACTTTTTCCTCTAAACCCGACATAAATCCCTTTCACTTTAAGCCCCGAGTGCAAAGGCCTAGACCCGCCATAAAAACTTAGCCATATGACTTCATGCCTTTGTAAACCTATCGCCTCATCTTAGCCGTTGATCTTCTCCGTCGATCCAATGGCTCCTGTCACACCCAATAAAGCAACCTGTGCGCTATTTTCCCAACCGCCTGATCACCCTGGAAGAGATCCGACGGCATTCGCTCTCCTGCGCTCGTAACGCGATCGGATGTTAGCGCGCGATGAGAGCGGTTTCTCTCTCTCATCCGCCACTAAGTGTCAATTGCTAAGTGGAATCACACACCCTTGTCCTTTTACTGCTTTATGCCTAAAGGCAATGCGATCAATATTGTTCACTGCCTAACCTATCTGCCTACCCGTTAAACTCCCGCGCAGCGCCACCGCCCGATCATCGTCAGATCTATCCACCTAAGATCCAATGGCCCACATTCATCCTGCTCCCACCTTGTCCGACAATCTCTGTCAAGCCATCTCTGCCATCCGATTCCTCGATCCAACAGTTGTTCTTTCCCCTCATCCCGACCATTTGTTTTCCCATGCACTCCATGTCCTTTGACCACTCCGTTTGTCTAAAGGAAGAAGGCGACCAACCTGCCAGTACCAGTAATAGTAAAGCCTTAACAACTACATTTAACAGAAGGCATGGCCAGAGCAGAAAAGGACAAGCATGACCCTGTAACTAAATTTATCAGTTATGCAACTTCTCTGGTATGAGCACTCCAACTGCCTAAGAGGACAGCACAGCACCTGAATGGATTGGATTTATCCGCTAAAGCAAGCAAACACAGTCAGAGACTCTATCAGGCGGTTAAATGTGGTTGGTGGTCAATTATGACCCCTCCATACCTAACTGGCCAAGTGCCTCTGTAATGTACAATCTATAAAGACCCAGAAACAAGATGTAATCAGGGTTGATGGTTGATGTTTTGATGTAAGGTTCAACTTCTGGAGACTGTGGATATTTTGCCACTTGCAGTGTCTCATCTTTTTTTCAACTAATACAAGCTTCTTTTGCTGTTAACTGCTCACTTTCCATTTTCTCTCTATTCTAAGCTGTGTCGGATATGCTATATTCTTGATCTTTAAGGTTTAGCGCTAGAACACTGTCATCCTATCTATGTGTTAGATTGTTGAAAGTGTCATTGAATAGGTTATCCAGGTTTCTTTCTATCTAGTGCCAGAGAGTTGTCATCATGTCTGTGCATTAGTAGATTAGATATACAGGCTTCTTTACTAGTTGCAGCTGGCCATCACATGGTCTTGTGCATCTGCTAGTGCGGTCAGTATTCTCCATATTCATCCAATCTCTAAACTGTGAGTAGCTGGTGGTCTAAAGCCTTATAGTCTGGGGGTGTTCACGCATGTCTGGAGTGAAACAAAGTAGAAGTGGTTATCCAGCTTGGACAAACATCATTCCTTCCATTCATCCATTGCAAAAATAAGTTGAATTTGTATGTTACCAGGAATCTCCGAGCTACAACCTAGGAGAGTTTCTTGGAATCCTAACATAATTGGCGCCATTGTCGGGGAGAGGAAATTGAAGCGCAGCTTCCCTGGGAGAACGACACAGATCTAGCTTTAATGATAGACAAAGTCTGGACACATTTCTAGTTGTAATCATCTATCTAGCGACTCTACTAGAGGACAAACCTTTGGCGACTCCACATCATAGTTCTGGCTCATTTTGCGAGGCATAATCGGAGAAATCCTCAGAAATCACCAGTTGACCCAGTGCGTGACGTTGAGAAGATTGTCAAGCAAAGGAAAATATCACGGAAAGGAGCATCAGGAACAGGTAAGCCTACACAACCGTATGTATGTCTGCAAGAGAGGCTTGTAGCTGAGCATGTATATGTTGAAAATATAGAGCCTAGCACTATCAATGAAGAAATATTTCCAAAGATTCATAAAGATCCTTGTTCTATAAGTTCTCCTTTGGATCGCAGTCCAAAGAAAACCTCCCCTATAGTCCATCAGTTTCCTTCAGCCCCGTCATTCATTTCCCAGCCTTCTGTCATCCAAATGACCAGTACTCTTCCATCTACCCCAGTCATGGCAGGCCAGCAAGCACCTACCAAAATGGAAAGAATCATAGCTGCTAGGTATGGACCCCTGGTTCTGCCATGGTTACATTTTACACTATCATGGCTTAGTTATTATGTTACTAAGATTGTTATGAAACCAGCTCAAGAAAAGATAGATCAACGCCTTAGAATTCAGCCTCTTCGAGGGGGCAACCTCCTTTACATTACATAAATGAACAATTCTTGAATGATACAAATGAAAATACCTCCTTTCTATATATA
>APFE031706685.1:0-31389 GCA_000404065.3 Pinus taeda | reverse complement strand
CCACCTGCAAAAACTGAGCTCAATCCCCGCACCCTGAATTGCACTCCCTCCAATTGCCACCAAAAAACCTAAAAACTTTAAATCAATCCCCCTTATCAGTTTACTAGCCTAAAATCCTTGTTCCTAATTGGTCAACTCATCCTATTGAAAAATCCACCGAGTTTGACCCGAGAGAGCCTTCTCATACCTCGTAGGGCTAGCTACGAGGTGAAATGGTTTGATGTAGCTTTGAGGTTTGTCTATCTCAGCCTAGGTGAAATCTCAAACGCTAACAGAGAGAAAAAAGGGAGAAACTATTTAAAATGGTCCAAAAGGAGGACGAAAATTTGGAAGACTTTGTGGAAATACTACAATACAATCTGCAGAGATCCGATCACCCCAATGTAAGTAAAGATATTCTTAAAACAATATTATTGAAAAGGGTAAGGGATGATTGTTTAGACATGTTAAATATGCTTGGTAAAGGGGACATATCTAAAGAATTGTATGATGAAATTGTTAACCTCTGCAAGAGATGTTCAAGAGGAGCTGCAAATAGATCAAAAAGTAGGGATAATACATATTCAAGAGTCCAAAAATTAGCCAGTGGAGGAGCAACAAGAGCTGAAATAGGTAATCTACTTGAGGAATTCAAAACTGAAATGTTAAGTTCTTTTGCTTCACAGATTGATACCTTGCAGGTTAAGAAGAAACAAGCGGACGTAGACGCTGCTTTGGCTATCTTCTGTCCCAAATGCAGAGATAAACATCCATTAAGGGAGTGCCCATTGGACAAAGTACCAATTTGCACAATTTGTGAGAAGGACCATGAAACGTAACAATGCCCTTCTTTACCAGGAATAAAAGCAGCATTACAACCAACCAAACAGGAAGCTGAAGCAGTCTGTTTGCTGAAACAAAGAAGGCAATGACAACCACGAGGACAAGGTATGAACTCTAATATGCCATTTACATCCTCTAATCGTTGGAATAATTATACTTCTTTCAATCAAGCAAATTACCGCCCTTCAACCAAATGCAATATCCCCCCTTTAATTAGATGAATTTCCCACCCATGCAACAAACAAACCCTCCCTTTGTAGATCTTGCAATGTGAACTCCTTGGCCTCCACAACAATCTTATTTTAATCAATGGAACCCAAACTGGAGAGCTCAACAAATTTTGTTCCCAAATCAATTTCCTCAATTTCAGCAACCACTCTCCCTACCACCAGGTGCTCCACCAAATAATCAGACAATAAGACCCCAACTGCCTGTACAACCAAACCCTAACCCTAATAATAATAAAGTTGTGCAAGTCATCGATATTCACAACCAATCTATACCTCCTGTTTTCTCTGCGAAATGTAATGATATTCACAATCTGGGAAAATAGTTGAGCCTATTATTGATGATATTACCTCTTCCGACTCTGACAAAGAGGAGATAGAAAGAAATAGTTTACCGAATAAGGGTGTTCAAACACCAGAGCCACCCTCTAATAAAGGTGTTGAAACACCAGAACCACCATTTCCTGAGCGTTTAGCTTTGACTAAGACACTTGAGCGGCCTGCCTTTAATCTTCTAGGGGAATTACAGAACCTTTATGTCAAAATTCCGCTTTTACAAGCACTCGGAGATGTATCGATTTATGCCACAACTATGAGAGACATTTGTATTAAGAAACCTGGTAGGAAAGATGAGGACCCCCTTACAGTTCATGTTATGGGTGATCTATCTGCTTTAATGTCCGGAAAAACTCCTCTTGTTAAATATGGTGATCACGACCATCCTACAGTTATAGTACATATTGGAAAAACTATTATTTCACGAGTTCTGGTAGATCTAGGCGCTGCTATAAATATTATGACCCTTGAAACCTCACAACTGTTACAACTGAAGAATGTAATCAGAGAGACACCAACCATTCTGGAGTTAGGTTACCATTCCACAATCAAACCAGAAGGAGTTATTGAGGACCTGATCATTTCAGTTGAATCCTGGAATTACCTAGCTGACTTTGTCATATTGTAGACTAAAACAAAGTTGGGGGGACATCCTTTAATTTTGGGAAGACCCTGGATAGCTACAGTTGATGCTTTTATCAGCTGTAGATCAGGTTGACGATTTCTAATGGATGTGAAACCAAGCAACTTACCCTTTATCCTCATGCCACACCTATGATTAATAACGATGATTTTGTATGGTTGGATTACGATGATAATGCTACTCAACCCATTTTGACTATTGGACAAGCTTTAACTCTTAAAGATACCACAGAGGATGAAGTAATTAGTAATTTTATTTCTAAACCCTCCTCGGTCACATCTGAAACATATAACCAGTTGACTGCAATTTTGGAACCCGAAACCCAAGAAAAGCTTAAATCTCAAAATCTACCTCAAACATCAACTGCTATATCCTCTAAAAGCATAACAGTAGAAATCGAACCTAGCAGACATTGAACATAAACCCCAACTTATCAGATGTTGAAACACAACAGTTAATGAAGTTACTTCGTGAAATAAGGAAGCATTCACATGCGATTATACATATATGAAGGGCATCTCCCTTGAATTATGTACTCATTGTATCTATATCAAGGAAGGGTGCCGGCTAGTCTGTCAACCCCATCGGCGAATGAATCCCAATTTGAGAGAAATTGTTAAAGAAGAACTTCAAAATTTTCTTAATGCAGGGTTTATATACCCCATATCTGATAGTGAATGGGTTTCTCCATTGGTGATAGTACCTAAGAAAAATGGGAAATCGAGAGTGTGTGTAGATTATAGAGCCTTAAACAAAGCTACTCAAAAAGATCATTTTCCCTTGCCATTCATTGATTAGGTTCTAGATAATTTGTCAGGAAAGAGATTATTTTCCTTTTTATATGGTGGATATAACCAAATCAAAATTGCACCCCAAGACCAGGACAAGACAACCTTTACTAGTCCTTGGGGAACTTTTGCCTATAGAGTTCTTCCATTTGGACTATGTAATGCTCCAGCAACATTTCAAAGAGCAGCGATAGGAATCTTTTCTGATATGCTTAATGACTCTATGGAGAAATTTATGGATGGCTTTACCCCTTATGGTGTGACTTTTGAAGATGCATTACAAAACCTTGAGAAAGTACTTAAACATTGTGTACAAGCTCACCTTTCCCTGAGTACTGAAAAATTTCATATGATGATGAATGAAGGAATTGTACTTGGACACTTCATTTCATTTCAAGGAATTCAGGTAGATCCATCCAAAGTACAAGTAATTCAGACCCTTCCTATCCATAGAACACAAACTGATGTAAGAAGTTTTTTAGGACATGTTGGATATTACAGAAGATTTATCAATTTTTTTTCTAAAATAGCTTCTCCTTTGTTTGTGTTACTTATAAAAAATGTTGAATTTAAGTGGACTGATCTTTGCCAGAGAGCATTTAATGAACTCAAGCATCAGTTGTCTACAACTCCTATTTTACGGGAACCTAATTAGGCACTTGCCTTTCATATATCCTCTGATGCTTCAGATACTGTAATTGGAGCTGTCTTGGGACAAGAGGAAAACCATCTTCCTTATGCTATCTATTTCATTAGTAAGAATATGACTCTTGCTGAACTTAATTACACAGTTACTGAAAATGAATTTTTAGCAGTCATTTATGCTATTAATAAATTTCGACATTACATTACTGGTTACCCTACTTTTGTTCATATTGACCACCCGGCTATTAAGTATTTAAAGAACAAATCTGTCACAAATGCTCGAGTTACCAGGTGGTTATTATTATTACAAGAATTTGATATCACAATTGTAGATCAACTAGGTAAAGAAAATGTAGTTGCTGATTTCCTTTCTCGGATAAAGGCTGATGATAACACTCCAGTAGATGATTCCTTTCTTGATGAGTATTTATTTGCAGTATCTGCTCACTCGCCTTGGTATGCAGACATTACCAATTATTTGGTTGCAGGAAAGTTACCATGACACCTATCACTTTGGGAGAAAAGAAATATCATTCAACAAAGTGCTTGGCATAGCTGGATAAGTGGGTGTCTTTTCCATACAGAACTTGATCATGAAATCCGAAGATGCATTAGAGAAGATGAGGTTTATGATATACTGAAGGCTTGTCATGATGGCCCTTGTGGAGGGCATTTTGTTGATAAGAGAAAAACACATAAAATTCTTAGAATGGGTTATTATTGGCCCTCACTCTTAAAGGATGCGAAGAAATATGTTCGGGCCTGCAATAACTGTCAAAGAATGGGTCAACCTAATCATAGAGATGAAATGCCATTAAATCCCCAGGTAATACTTAAACCCTTTGAAAGATGGGCTCTAGACTTTATAGGACCCATCAATCCTCCATCCAGTCAAAGAGTTTACATACTGGTTTGTACAGATTATATGAGTAAATGGGTGGAAGCTAAGGCACTCATCAGAGCTAATGAAGAATCTGTTTTAAACTTTATCTTTGAAGAAATCTTTGTTAGATTTGGAGTGCCTAGAGAGTTAATTACAGATGGAGGACCTCCTTTCAACTCTCATGGTTTTAAAGCCATGCTTCAAAAATATCATATTCATCATAAAATGACTACACCTTACCACCCCCGAGCCAATGGACAGGTGGAAAGTACAAACAAAGTCATAGAAGCCATTTTAACAAAAACAGTGAAGGAAAATAAAAAGGATTGGTCTCAAAGGCTGCCTGAAGCATTATGGGCTTATAGAACTACCTGGAGGAACACTACAGGGTTTTCTCCCTATGAATTGGTTTATGGTAAAATTGTTGTTTCTCCTGTGGAATTTGAGATTAAAACCTTGAGAACTGCCTTAGTTGTTAACCTTGATTTGACTGATGCATAGACAACCAGGTTGCAGCAGCTTCAGGAATTGGATGAAAAGAGGTTAGATGCCATCCATAAAACAACTATGATTCAACATCAAAGAACTAGGTGGCATGATAAAACTATTAAGCATAAGCAGTTCCAAAAAGGTAATTGGGCTTTATTGTACGATTCTCGGTTTGAAATTTTTCAAGGGAAATTACGAACAAGATGGCTGGGACCTTACGAAATAGATATTGTTTTTCCCAATGGAATAGTAAGGCTCCTAACAATTGATGATTTTAGAACACCATTATTAGTAAATGGGTATCGGCTTCGTCTGTACCAACAACCTATTTCTAAAGAGGATTTTAAGGCCACCTGCATGCCAGATTCACATTATATCTTTTTGGGGGAGCCTGCCCCTCATTGCATTTAATTTCTGCATTGCATTTCTTTTAGTATTAGATTAGATTTATTAATTAATAATCCATGTCAAGGGTTGGCATGTTACAATTGATTATTTTGCAGATCTCAGATGAGGAGAGACCGATGAAAAAGAACAATCTCACTGCAAGCAGATTTAAGCTTCATTTCGTGAAAGCATTGTCATCTCATTCCAATCCACAATTCATTCCCCCATTGATCATTTTTTTTTTTTTTTTTTAGTAACATTTTCCCTATTTTTCTATTTACAGCAACATTTTTCTTTACTTTCCCCGTTACTGAAACACCATCTTCCATCTATTTTCCCGTTGCTGAAATACCAACTTTTACCCATTTTACCCATTGCTGAAACACCATTTCTCCTCAAGGAATTATCATACATTACTTTCCGTTGTGAGAATCACCAATTGCATTATTCTTATAACTTTGTTCTTTCATTGCCTTCTCCTATGATTATAAAGGCCTTTCATATAATTACCCTTATATTTCAAAACCCTTTTCCATAACCATTGATGATCTATTAGCAACGTATATTATATTTTCCGAATATCAATTAAAGGGTAAACATGAGGTATGTGTTTGTTATGTGTAAATATTATTAAACTGTAGTTAAATGAGAAGATTATGACATTATTACCACGATCTCCATACATTTAAACTCATTATTTCAGCCGTAGTTGGGGGGAATATCAAAATCACAAGCCATCATTTCACAACACGCCAATCACCGTCATTTTTTTACCCACGATTACATCTTATCATCCTGTCTCTGTCCTATTATTCCATGATCTCATTTGCAAAATTTACTCTGTCTTGGGTGCGGTAACTTGGTTTTGCACTGTGCATTTTACTGAAGCTAGTAACTATGGGAGGACCTGCTATGCGACATGAACCCGGCTCGATAGCTTTATGGGAATTACACCCAGAGGTATATCAGATTTTTCAGTGGGCAGGATGGGTAGATTATTTTCAGAGGCTTCAGGGATTTGATCCACAGCAAGTCCTTTAATTTGCACGTAATCTACGGGATTGTTACTCTACTATTCAAGGAGTTCGAATTCCAATCTCAGAGTATGATATAGCATAGTTTTCATGCCTACCGGCTGCTGGCATTTGATGGTTTAGTCGTAAACACATCATTTTGAACGCATAGCAGGACTTTCTTCTACCAGGAGAGCAAGTCAAGCCTAAAGGCAGGGGTGTCGCACTTCATTCATTACCACCCCCATGGCCGACAGTTGCAGAATTCGTCAAGCACTACCTCACCTGTGAAGGTCGTTACCAGGTAGTCTATCAGCTTGATTTTGTCTTGTTAAATCATTTGAGACATGGTCGACTATTAAATATGTCGTATTATCTACTTGGGTGTCTAAAGAATATGTCACATTACTGTATGCATGCGAAATACCCACTCCTTTCCCTCACCCATCATCGTCTTGTCCAACTATTAATTCAAATGGGTTTGGCTCAACATAATCCTCCCCCTCTTAACAACCCACCCCTAGAACCCCAAGAAGCTGCTGAAATTCCTCAAGCAGCAGCTGAAATTCCCCAAGAAGCCGCTGAAACTCCCGAAGTTCCTCAACCAGCTCTTGAAATTCCTCAACAAACCCCCGGAATCCCTCAACAAGCTGAAAATCCTTCCGCACAGCAACCAGGGAGCATTCCTGATCCCCTAGAAATTCCACCACCCGTATCAGCCAACCCAATAGGACTCTTCCACCACATTAACTCCATCCCATAATTTAGTAGAATCATCTAATCCCACTGTCCACATTCCTAGTGATGATTCTGAAGATAACCTTCCCATTACTAAGCTAAAAAGAAAAAGGCAAGATAACACTGCTTCCCTACCAAAAAGACGAACAAGGGCCTCAACCAAAGAAGCCATCATCCCTAAGAAACACACTCACAAAAGGAAAACTATTACTTTCCTTGCCTTTCTACCTCGAAGACGAATGAGGACGTCTACTGAAGCAGCAACTGTTGCTACCATCCAAAATTCCCCACCTATTAGCCTAAAACCCCACACCTCATCAGAGTCCCAAGTCCCTGAATCTTTACCTGTCTCACCCTCGGGTACTGAAATGTAAGACACCCAGGATTTTGTGACATCATTTCTTTCAGAAAATGTAGTTGCCCCACAAGGACCAGCTACTGATTCAGCAACTGTCACATAAGAACTAGCTGCTGATGAACAGAAAATAGACGACCAAGATGTAGCTGTCCCATAAGAACCAGCTATTGATTCAGCAGCTGCCACACAACAACCACCTGCTGATGAACATAAAATAGATGACCAAGATGTAGCTGCCACACAAGAACCAGCTATTGATTCAACAGTTGCCACACAAGAACCACCTGCTGATGAACAAAACATAGACAACCAGGATGTTGCACGACCCGTAGCTGTTACACAAGAACCAGCTACTAAGTCAACAACTGCCACACAAGAACCATCTGCTGATATGCAAAATCTGGATGCTCAGGATGCTGCGAACAATGTAGCTGTTACAGAACTAACTAAAGATTCAACAGTTGCCACACAAGAACCACCTGCTGAGGCTGCAAATGATGTAGCTGCTACGGAACAACAAACCATTCATTCACTAGAATCAACTACTGAGACTGCACAAATCCCAATTATCTTGGCTTCCCTTCTACAGGAAAACGAGTTCCTGAAATCCGAACTCAAAGCTTATAAGCAGGAATTAATAACAGCGAGGGAAGCATATGACAGAGAGCTTAATTTGTACATTTTAGCCCATGCAGCATCAGCAACTAAGAAGAGTACAAAGAAAGACCGGTATAATGAATATATGTGCAGCCAATGTGGTAGTATTTATCATCAAGCTGGTTATAAAATAGTTGAAATTCCACTACCTGGAGCCACCCCTGCATCTATTTCTGCTGCAATTAAAGACGAACGCCCTGTTGTCACACAAGAACTAGCATGGCCTTCAAAAATGTTTGGAAAAGAGGTTAAACCACAAATACCTCGGCCTACTATGATTGTTAAAACTAAAAATCCTGTACCTCGCTCTACAAAAACTGTGTCTACTCAGATTGAACCCCGGCCTACAAAAACTGTGTCTACTCAGACTGAACCCCGACCTACAAAAACTGTGTCTACTCAGACTGAACCCCAGCCTACAAAGACTGTCTTCACTCAGACCAGAAGCACTCAAGCACAAATGGATAAATGGAAGAAAGAATATGCTATGTTGCAAGAGAAGATATTGCAGGAGCATAAATCATCGTGGAAAAATCATATATATTCAAACTGGGAAGTTTTGGAATAGTCTTATGCCTAGAACAAGGAGAATAAACAACTAAAAACAAGATTGCTTCTCATGTTTGATTTGGTTCAAAGATTACTAGCCACCAGGAAACCATCCTCCAATTACTCTCTGTTTCTTGCAGAACGCTTAACGTTCTTCCAAATAAAGCCAATTAGAGATGGGCAACTTCATGAGGTATCTGCACCTAAACAGTTTGTCAAAAATTTCCAAAGGCATCTACCGGTGAACAAAATTTACTCTGTGAATTGTATCTCCATAACGAAGCCATCCCTGAGGATAGGAAGCTCAATCTGAATCCTTTGGTGGGTGATATTCAGATCAGGGCCTTTGTCTCTTTCCTTGCCAATCAGCTCACGTGGCAAAATTCCTTCCTTTCAGCAAGGCATAATGAAGATAATAGTCTTCTGTGGATTCGATCCGAGCCACAGAATGCTGCCATTTTCGTTGTTGAATATCGTCAGTTTTTGAAGGAACCGGGAATGAGTGAACACATCAGACAGTTACAAGCAGCAGCCTTAAAAGACTGCCAACATTATGTCAAAGCCAAGGGAGCTCTTTCCTTACAAGCAAATAACTTATTTTGGCAACAATATTCTAAGGAGAGGAAGGAATATCATCCCTCTAGTCCTCTTAATCTTGAAGTAGCAATTTCATGGCTATCTAACTATGTCAAATGTATTCAACAGTGTACCGAAAAATGGTTAGGATATCATTTTCATTTCCCTCTTCTATGGATGCTAGCACAAGAGTATAGGGCTCATTACAGGTTGTCTAAAAAGGAGGAGGCAGCAGCATGGCAGGGATTACATAATGTTTATGGTTTCAGAGATCTAGCTAATAACACCTTCTATACTTACTGCCTAGGTAATTTGAATTGCAAGGCCCAGTACTTGGACTCAGATTCAGAGTAAAGTTGCATGGGGACATGCAACCCTTTTAGTTGGGGGGAATATTAGGACCCCACATTGTCCCTTTTTGACCATATATTTTGCTATTATGTCATCCTTTTCCAACCTATATTTAAAGTCCATGTTATTGCTTTAACCCATTTTTCCGAAGGTATACAATATTTCTTCTCATTACTATACGTTTAATTTATTTTACATATAATTACATTACCTTCATAGTTAATCATTGAATTGGATAGTTGCTGAAACAATTTATCATTGCAGTCCACGTTTTTGAAACAGCTTGGAGACTGCAGGGTTATCCTTATAGTTTATGTGGCTGAAACAGTTAAGGACAATGCGCAAATATCGTTGTTGAAACAATCGTGATTTGCATTCTAGATTCGACAACAATAGAAGAAGATCATCGAAGGACTTGTTACACTAGCTGTAACGACCACAATCCAAAGTCAACATTACCTTAACCATTGTAACAACATTTTGTTAATGGGAAAAATAATTTACCTATTTTTGCATATTGGGTTAAAGATAGGACTTACAATGTAAACAATTGTAATAGATGTCTTCTCTTTAAAAAGAGGAGACATCTACATTAGAGGGGGATGAACAGACTACGGGAAGGTCTAGCTAAAGGAAAAGAACTGGAATCTTTTTGTAACATGACATATTGATGGATGAATAAAGTATTGTTTTGAACATTCTTTCTAGTTCCCGTTTCCTGGGGAATCTTGTGAGAAGGACAGGGCCCACCTTCGTCACAAGATTCACCCATTACATTTCCGCAGTGTGTTAAGTGTGTTTTCTATTCATACCTTGTTAAAGTTTTTTTCACTGAATGTTGCTTATGCATTATTGCTGAACTTTGTTTTTCCAATTGATTGCTGCATTACTTTCTCAAATTCATTTACAGTTAATCCGTGAGTGCTTTATTGGCAATTAAGTTTACAGAGTGAGTTGGCGAGTATGGTAATCAGAAACAGGTGCTGAAGATTCCTGCTTGTGGAATATGGTCATGTTCTCTGTTACAGCATAGTCAGTGCTTTCCTTTGCAGATTGATTCTTTTTATTAGATTGCTCTTTTTAATGAAATTAAGCATTCTTTGATAATTGTCTGCAATAGATTGTTTTGTTGTAACTCAGAGCAGAGCTTCAGTTTGCTTAGAACAAGGTGTGACTAGTATACTTATTACTACAACTTTTACTGCTTTTGAGATTGAACACATATAGTGTGTAGTTGCCTTTAAAATAAACAGACTTCCCTGGGTTGACAATTTATGTAGCACCTAGTTGTTGAATTAATAAACAATCAAAGTGACCAACAACCATCTATAAGAGATTCTTCTGTTCCTTTGTCTTGTTTGGAAGTTGAAGAATTTTCACGTCGACCGTTCTTAAATTCTCTATACATTTCTTCTACCATGGCTCTCATGGTCATGAAACTGTTCATGAACCTCTGATTCCAAGGGAATTTCTTCTACCATTTTCCTCCTAGGATAGACTCTACCAATTTCTGGGTTAGTTTCAACCAGTTCTCCTTCTCCTAATTTAAGCTTTGACCTATTTATCATTCACCAATGGTCCAGCACAAGCTTGTCTAACCTTAGCAACCTAAAGCTCTGATACCACTCGATCTGATACTGAGATCTAAGACAACAATAAGGTATTATAGACTTATGTGCATGAATTAGTCTATGTCATTTTATGTAATGGATCGATAAGATTGTGAAATGCACAGACAATGATGCAGTAAACAAAAAAACATAATAGGCAACACATGACACAACAAATTTAATGAGGAGTTCACCCAATACTCCTGGGCTACATCTCCTGGTCTAGCCTTCAGTGGCGGCTTCTCTATTATGTCTTCAAGTAGAGTTCTTTTTACAACAGTGAGCTCTATTTGAGCCTCACACACAACAAGTACAATAACAAGAGCTTTACTTGAACCTCTCAAGTTCTCTTATGAGTACACAGACTCCCTCAATGCTCTCTATCTTTGTGCTAACTCTGTCTTGGCATTTGCCTACAATACTGCCCCTGCTGCGCTCCCTGTCTGTGGCTTTAAACCCAACGCTGCCTGTTTGTTTTAGGTTCTTGTCTCTCAGTCTCCGCAGCCTCTGTCCGCTTCGAATCCCTCTCTCAACATCATACAATCATTGCCTAACGCATAGAGAAGAGGTGGCCATCCATTCTTTAACGCAAGAGTGCCTCGGGCCTCTACAACTCCTGAAACGGTCGCGCTCTATTTTGACAGTGAAAATGTGTTTTAATAGATAAATTCTGCCAAAACTCAATGTATCGGACTTCAAAAATCCTTAAATCCACCCTATTCTTCTATCGGGTCCGCTTATAAGTCGCCATCGCATGTCGCAATGGCCCTGCTCCAAAGTCCCCTTTGTATTTTTGAAATACATTAAAATCATGAAAATAACATAAGAAATGGTTGATGGCGAATTAGAAAATATATATTAGCCTTAAGGAACCCTTTCGGGTCCGGATTATCGCATCAGCCTTCCTCCTTCGTATTTCGTTTAATAACGAAAATCGCAAAAATACATTGAAAATGTCTTTGCTAAGGATATGGCCTAAGTTTATAAACAATGTGAAAAGTAGATTGATTTCCTTCACCATAGGAAGAAGAAACAATTATTGCTTGTTCCTTTTAAATTTATTGGGATTTATATGAAGGATATAGGACAATAATTAAGGCAATTCATGGGTAAGGGAGGAAAAAATTATTCCTATATATTATCCATGGCAATTGGTCACAATTATCTTTTCGTTATACCAAACATTTTTCCAGACTATAAAGTACTAAAAGAAGGAGAAAGAGATATTATAGTGAAGGATATTGCTGACAATATTTTGACATGAATTCAAATCCTATTTGTAAAGTGAAATTGTTGAAGTTTCTTGAAAGCTCTCACATCGCAGTAAGTTCAAATGCTCATACAAAGACAAGGAAGAAACAAAAAAAGATCCTTGAGTATCATAAACAACACAAAGATACCATCAAGGAACAACTTGAGAACAATCAAAGGAACAAGATTGGACCTAGTTCTAGAGGGGGGATTGTTGCTAATTCCCCCATCAATATGAAATTACCAACGAAAAGCTTTGTTTCTACCTCATTTGGAAGAAGGAACCAAAAAAAGACATATGAAACTTGTGGAGATGGTGATGATGGGGAAAATCCTGCAAAATCAAGGAGGGGCAAGGAACTTACCATTCATATACTTGTAAGACATAATGATTAATGAGTAACAACAAAGCAATATTATCCAAAAGAAATACCAATGAGTAGGTTAATCATGTTGAAAATATGGAAACTAATGATGACCTAGCTAGATTCCCTTTTAGGGTGATTGGCTAATTAGAAAGCAACAAGGACTTTGGAAATGAGATAATACTTCCAAAGTTGCTTGCTTTTGAAGACATTTTGATCACTACATGATTGTAGTTATGATGTACGCAACAAGAAGCTCTAGATGCCCAAAGTGAGGGCTATAAGAGAATGGGCAATGGAGATAAATGATGTTGTTTTTTACGCTAAAAGTTCATGGGATTTTGTTTACTTGAAAATGCACAAGGATACAAGGAAAATGTTGAAACAATTGCAGATGAAACAAAGAGGAGCTTCAAGAATTGAACAAAATAATGATTGTGACAAAGAAAATGTTGAACCTAGATACTTCACTTGCATAATCTCTTAGGACCTAACCACCTAATAACATCAAAGAAGACCTTTTAGAATGATCTAATATAGTAAAATAAAGTCATTAGTTATTTTATATGGTTATAAACACTATATAAGTAATGTAGATGCCATGATAGTTGTTTTCCTTCGTCATTGGAAGTTATTAATAACATTGTTGTCTCAACGCATACAATTCTTTTGCTGAGGAAACATTGGAAATTAAACTCACAGATGATGAAAACTTCAATGGAAATTATGTAGATACTTTTATTAGAAAAATAAAAAGCATTAAACATCATAAAAGACAAAAGGACAATTTCCATTTTCACTTCAGAGAGGTTGGGATAGTAGGATTAATAATATTTAGTCACTAATTGTATGAATGATACCCTTGAACCAAAAAAATCCCAAGTCCTTTTTTAGAGTGCTTGAACTCGTGAAGAAATTGGTAGGCCTAACTCATATACAAAATGCCAAAATCCTAGAAAGGTAGAGTTCAAAGCTTAAGTGGTTGAAAGTAATGCTTCCATGGTTGTAGACTTTAAAATTCTTACTCATTACCTTGAAATCATAATTAAGAATCAGGTGATAGAGTTTGTGGTGGAAACACAGAGAACATCTCATTTAGTAAAGCTTACTTTGGTACCCTATGTGGGCTTGAGGACAAGGTGCTTATATTAAAAGTAAATGAGTAAATTGTAGTGGGCCTGTTTGGGGAGTATGTCGAGGATTGGGTGGACCAAGTTGTTGATGTTGCTACCAAGTCCTCTTAAAATTGGGAAGAAAATTGAGGCATCTAAGGTATCACTGACATGTTCATTAGGGTTCAAGGACAATATATAATGAGTTTTACTCTTTAAGGTTTGGATTAGAGAACCTTGCATCCTCAATTTTGTAATTAAAGTCACTTAAGTTTTCCATTTTTTAATCTCCTTTAGTTTCACGTTTTTAGTATTATGACCATGAGAACATGACTTTGAGTACTTTTTTATTCTCAAAATTTTTACGATTTTCCTAATATTCATGGTTTCAAAAGCTCCAACTCACAATAGTGATTGCATTTGAAATTTTCATTTATTTGTGTCATTGGAATTTTGTAACTCCACAATGCATCATGAAAAGTTTTCTAGAAAAGCTAACAAATGTTACATAGTTTTTGACTTGCATTTTTAAAATTTTGAAACAAAACCTCGAACTTGATCTTTATGAATTTTTTAATATTTAAAACAACCCTCTAAAATTCTATTAAAATAGAATAAATAAACCTGGTTATGTTTTTCATAATCTCAAAAACAAGAGTATTTATATCTCAAGCAACTATTTTATTTATAATTTTTTTCCTTTTATAAATTTAATTTATCAAATCCACCCTAAGAAGTCATTAGGCTTAAAATTGATCTAATTAAATAAAAATGAGCATTACTTGGTATACATAAGATGACCGGGTGTTCATTAAATAATACTCATTACTTGGTATACATAAGATGACCGGGTGTTCATTAAATAATACTCATTCACTTTATAAGTGAATAATATAAACACTTAAAGAATCTAATTCTTAAATTAAATGAGAAGTATCACTTTTATAAATACAAAGAAAAGTATTCATTGATCCTCGAATAGATTCTTATTTATTCATTGTTTTTTAGCGAGGTAAAAGTGATAAACACTATATTTATTGTTAACAACCACAATAATCCAGCTACATGCAAAACGACTAAAAGCACAAAAAAGACCTTATAATAATTTATAAAAAATCAAATTAACACATACCAATTAGATAAATAAAACAAATAATAATTATAATCCTATCACATGCATAAACATATTTGAAAATATTGTTAGTACATCTTATTAAAAAATTATTATTATTATTATTTTTAACCCACTTTGTTGGATGGAAGCATGGTTCTATATTTTGTAAAATAAAAACGTGCTTTATAATAAATTTTATGGTATAATATTTAATTGGTTGATTTTTTTTTTTTTTTTAATATAGATATAAATTTAATGTTATTGAAGTGTAAATTTAGTTTCAATTATAAGAAGATTCAAATAAGCAATTCATTTGGTTTAAAATATCAGAAAATGGAAACCACATTAGAATTGCAGCATGTTATTTTGCACCACAGGTTTCAAAAATCTACAAAGGTAGGGGCTTGACTACAAAGATCCATTTGCAACTTTAAAAGCATATATTGCAACATATTCATAGCTAGGTGAAGTCCTTATAGTAGGTGATTTCAATGCTAGTACTACAAGTGAGCAAGCTAGAATTCTTTGTTGTAAAGATGATTGTGACCCTATTTGGCTTACGAAAGAAAGTAATCATCAGTGGGAAAGAATTTTAGAGGACAAGGGTTGCAATCTCTTTGGTGAACAATTACTTACTCTATGTGGGGCCTTTTATTTGGTCATTTGTAATGGTTTGACTAGATGGACAAAGTCTGGTAATTTCACTTGCAATACTTACAATGGAGCAAGTGTGGTAGATTATGTAATTTGCTCGCGTGTTTGTGTGAGAAAATGGAGGAAGTTTTGATTAGAGATCAATTGTGGGACTTGAAATTAGATCACAAGTCAATTTATTTATGTTTCTCTTGGATTAGAAAGAAACAATTAGAGTCAAAAATTCAGCATGTCCAACAAAATCTCCCACAACGTAGAATTCTTTTGACCCCATAAAATTGTAATACCTTCAAAATGACGCTAGAGAGACTCTTGGAGAAGGAGAAAATTATAATTCACAACCTTCATAGTTATGAATTAACACATTTAATTCAATGAGCACTTGCAAAGTGCAAAAGAGCAAAAATTAAGAAGTCTAAATCAAATTGCTTTTCGGTTAATGCTTGGTTTGACGAGGAATGCAAAAAGGCAACGAGAATGTGGAAATAGTCAAACAAGTATAACATAAAGCTCAAAGCTTACAAGCAGTTATTAAGCAAGAAAAAAACTGATTTCATGGTTTCAAGGAGGGAAGAACTAATCTAAATTGGAAATAATATTACAACTTCTAAATGGTTTGACTATGCAAGACAACTCTATGAGCAGGTTCCCAGGGTTGACCCTCCCCCCTTGGTCGGCACTGATACTGAACTCATCACGGTACAAGAGGTAGAGATGGGTATCAAGAAGTTGGGTGTTGGAAAAGCAAAAGACTTAGCTGAACTCCAAGTAGAATATCTAAAGTGGGGCTCAAAGATTCTTGCAACTCACATTATAAAAATCTTCGACAACATCATACAACAAGGGCTCCCCATAGATTGGACAACTAGTATAGCAATAACTCTTTTTAAGAGTGGTGACGTCAATAATCCCTCCAATTATAGGACCATCATGACAAACCCTTTGTTTGCAAAGTTATTTGGAAGCATGCTAGAAAACAAAATTAGCAAATGGGCAAAAGAAAGAGATAAGCGTGCTAAAGGGTAAGCAGGTTTTAGACCTAAACATTCCACAATTGATCATTGTATAACTTTAAGGCACACCATTGAAAAAGTTTGGGAGAAAAAGGAAGAAGTTTTTTGTTGCTTTGTTGATTTCAGAAAAGCGTTTGACTCGGTTCCTAGGGATAAGCTTTGTCACAGAATGGAGGAAGTTGGGGTTCCTAAACATTTGAGAGCAACTGTGCATAAGATGTATGAAGAGGTGAAAGTCAAATTTAGAACTTCAACAGGCATTTCTAAAAGTTTTAGAAGCGATATCGGGGTCAAGCAAGTTGCCCACTATCTCTTACCCTTTCTGGTTTATATATCGACAAGCTTGAGGAGTGGTTAAATTCGCAAGGGGGTGATGGTATCTATTTGGGAAAGTTTGTTATAAGGCTTCTTTTGTATGCAGATGACCTTATTTTGATTGCTAGATCGGCTCTTGGTTTGCAAGAGCACTTACTATCCCTTAAGCATTTTTGTAGAAGTGTGGGGATGCAAGTCAATATCAACAAAATAAAAGTAGTGGTCTTCTCTAAGAAAATAAAACATAACCAACATAAGTTCTACTTTGAAGGAAACATTCTGGAAGAAGTTGCAGATTACAAATACCTCGAAATTGATTTCAACAAAAATCTAAGCTGGAATGGTTGTAGAAAGAAAAGAACTTTGGGGGGTTGGAAAACATTTTATGCTTTTCAAAATAGGTGGATTGGAAAATCACTCAAACTATTTTTGGGCTTCTAGTGATTCTGGTGATTCTCTATGGTTGTGAACTATGGGCCAGCAGTACATCCAACATGCATTGGAGACAAATTGAGAAAATTCAAAAGCGTTTGATTACAAACAAATTCAAGATTAAAAGTGTAGTTTCTTATGATATCTTGTTAAGTGAAACAGGGATTGCTCCTATTGAAGCAATTGCTATGGTGCAAGTCATAAGGTATTTAAAAACAATTGAGCAAATGGAAGAGGGTAGATGGTCTAAGGTTGTCTTTAATGATATAATGTGCAAGAGCAAAAAAACTTAGATGCAACAAAATAACAAATGGTTTAGTAAATGGGGTATTTGTTTGAACGCGTGTCCCATAAACAACGAAGAGAAAAAAAATTTTGTTATGGAAAAGTTCCATAAGCGTACTTGGGATAAGGAGCTAGGAAGAAAGAAAAATGACTATATTGAAGTGTTTAATCCCACTCATAGTCATCAACCAAAAGCATACATAGAGGCCAATATCTCTTGGAGAGCCAAAATTCTTATTGCTCAGTTAAGACTAATTCTCATCAACTCCATTGTGAAACAGGGCGCTGGAAAAGGGCAAAGGAAGTGTGGGAGGAAAGAGTATGCATTTTTTTGTTCTTCCGGAAAAGTGGAAACATGAAAACATTTCATTTTAGAATGTGAGGCCTTCAAAGACAACAAGGAAAGTGATGCAGATATGCTGGCAACTAGCTCTTGGGATAATCTATTTAGCGAGGGTTTTGTCAAGAAGCTGGGAGCATTTATTTTGAAGCTTCACAAAAAAAGGGCCGAATACATCAAGCAAATGAAGAAGCAATCTGTCACATAGGCTATCTTTAGCCTCATGGACGTTAAAATAATTTCTTTCTTTCTTTCCAAAAAAATTGGTAGTAGGAGTATTTGAATGGTGTTTTTGATGGTAGAAATGGATTCAACACCATCAAAAATTTTTCAGGCACCCAAAATATCTTGATGCTTGAATCATGTTTTTATGATAAGATTCAACATCATAATGGTAGAAATAGATTCAACACTATCAAAAACTCATCTTAAAACTACAACTATAACCCAAATTAAAAAAAAAAATCCGGCGATCAAAATTATCCCAAATTTCTATTATCTTATGATAAAAAATATAGCTCTTTAAACTTTTAACTATTGCAAATTCAATTCCTATAATTCTTAGTCGATAATACGTAGAAGGTAAATAGGTGGATGTGCAAACATTCTTAATTTGGAGCCCTTCGCAGCGCATTTTAAATCCTCAAAATGATATGTTTTAGGAGTTATGACATATCCGACAAAGAGCTTTGTGGCACCAATGCCCAAACCACCCCTAAAATCCTTAAAACTCATTGCGAGCCAAATCCTCCGAGTGCGCACGAATAATAATTATTGCTTCCACGCGCTACTTTCCACCACTGCAACCTCGGTCCCATGATTCCACGTCACATGCGACCACCGCCTAACAGAAGACTCCTTTAACCCCACGGTTAAAATATATTCTAAAAGACCCCTTTTACCCGGTCCGAAAACAAAGGTCCCTCCGGCAGTTAAAACTCCAGGACAAAATTACTGTAGCTTTTCAGCTCAAGCCCCTCCGACGGAGACGTGACGAGCATGCCGATGCGACTAATAATAATAATAATCAGAAACTAAAACGAAGGACGCAGTGGCTAATTTCATTGCCATTCTCCGCTGTGGATCCAGCTCGATCCGGACATTTTGAGGACATTTTCGTCGATCCGCGTGCCGCCGCTGTTGCAAAGGCAAGTTCGGATGAAGAAATTCAGGTAAAGATCGGAAAGAAAGTTAAATATGGAGGGCTGCGGCGATTATTTACCAGTGTTATGAGCACGATTTAGGGCTCAAGATGCAGTTAATTGCAGGGGAAATATCTGATTTGCGGTGAATTTGCCGTCTTTGTGAATGTATTGGACGAGCTGCCTGAACCACACGGGCAGGGCGCGAGGAGGAGCCATGGAGGTCACCCCCGTCAAATTTCTGGCCCTGTTTCTCGTGGTTTCCATCATCGGATGGGTGCTTTTCATGTAAGTTTATGTTAATATTTTAAATCTAGCATTTGCTGGAAAATCCTTCGCTTTGAATGTTTTAGCTGAGATTGTGTTTAAATCTTATTGGAGGAATTTTTGAGAATTTCGTGTTTGAAAAGTTTCAACCATGAATGCTTTAAATTGTGCTCCTTTAAATGTTTTAGTTAAGAATGCTCTTAAAACATTTACTTTAGATGCTTCATCTGAAAACAGTTAAGAGAGTTTCACTCTAGAAATATTTTATCTTAACTGTTGGAGCTAAGATTGCCATGGAAGTTTTGTACTTTGAAAATTTCAGCCAAGAATGCTTTGAAAATTTTGTAACTTTTCAAGAGAAGAAGCTTCAAATTTTTTGTGATCTCTTAACGGAAGAATGCTTGAAAATTCTGTAATGCTTAAAAGAAAGAAAGATTTAAGGAGTTGTATTACAAAGGTTTTAGTGAACATTCTTGGAAATTTTTGCACTTCAAATGTTTAAGCTAAGAATGCTTTAAAATTTCTGTACTTAGATTGTGCTGCACTTTTTATATCGTCCAGCTAAGAATGCTTGGACGGTTTAATAGATGCTCTGTACTATCCAGAAATGACAAGCTGATAAAATGAGTGATCTTTGTCCACACTCTTTAAGTTGACACGTGGTTAATTAACCATAGTTCTTGAAATTAGGTGAAAATTTAGCCCAAATCACTCTTTCTGATTGGGGTGTCAGTATCCCGAGGTTCAGTTTGGACTCTGGCAGTGTTTCCCTATAATCATTTTCTTGTAGTCAATGAAACTAAGGTCCATTTTCCTACTTCTTGTTAAATTTGGAGAAGTTATATTAGATAGACCTGCTCCTTTGAACATGATGTTCTTAGTACTTCTCCAAAGTAAATCAAGTTGAATTTGACATAAATTTGTGCTCATGTCCTCTTTTTCTTAAAATACCTAGCGACCTGCTTCAACATATCTGTTTTTCTGACCTTTTTTGCCAGAAAAAGATATATATATATATATATATATTATATATATATATATATATATATTATTTCACAATATTTCAATATTGGCACAAAATTCCTCTCCCGGGGAGGATTTATAGGGGCGATCAATGGTTCATGTCTACAGAACCAAAATCAAGTTAAGGATCCCTATATTAAATAGCAAGCAAAAATTAGGGTATAGAGTTTTCTACTGATAAGTGGTTGCAATGCTAACTGAATCCTTAACACAACACAACTAAGCATAATAAAGCTAAGCAGTCACACCAGTAAGCTAGGGCAGGTGGCCAACATACTGGTTGGGCCCTGAGGAACTAAGCAGAAAATGGAAAACCAGGAGAAGACTGTCTTGCAAGAGGCTAATCTGGGGCTAGGCCAATTGTTCTGATGGTTTGCATTCACCTGGAAATCAATGTTTAGTTGCTGCTTGTGAGGTGCAATGCTGGTTTAACACTCATCTACAATTGCTGCCGTAATAGAATGAAGCTTGGGCTATGAGAGCTCCGCATGGTGGTAGGGCTTATCTATGTCACAAGGTTCGTCAAACTTTAACCTTGAGGTTCGAATTTTGGCGAACCTTAAATTTGTTTTGAGGTTCGACGAACCTCATCAAACCTCATAGCCATTGACCAAGTCCATAGATCAAAACTCATAACTTCATGTCACAACTCAAGCTTGTAATTTATCCTTGGGCAGGAGTCAAAGGAGTGTAATGCCCTTGGTGGCATTCAGCAGCTCTATTATTTTGTTAAGAAAACTTGGAATAATGTTTGGAACTTGAGGTTGCCATTCATGAAATTGTTGTCACTTCATACATAGCCACAGTCTATATTCGACCTTCATATCCAAGTTCATAGCTGACACAAATATGGTTTTGTAAATTAGTCTCTTTGTGGTTGCACCATTTTTACCTTGCATCACTTCCTTCTCCATCAACATCCAAGTTCTCCTCATTGTTGTTAAACTACTATACGATGGTATGTAGACTTTCCTGAGAGATACAATCTAGCTTTGGTAGCACACAAGCTTCTCTGAATGGGAGGTTGTGAGAGAAGGGCATCATTTCTCATTGAAGGACCAATCAGACTCAATGAGGAAGGATGAGAATGACAATGCTATATGGTTGGGGACATAAGAAATGCATAGAAGGAGAATGAGAATGTAGATGAAAACAAGTTGATGCTTTGCAAGGGGCAAGACAAGATTAGTATATTGATGTCCAACAAATGACCCAAAATAGGTCAATGGGACTACTTAGTATAATTGTGTTGATACAAAGTGGGGGTGCTAAGGCCACTCCTAGAAAGGAAAAAACATAGTTAATTTGTAAGACCTAATCTTTAAGAGGTAAAAGTAGAAGTGGAATACAATGCTCTAGAAAAGGATGCAAGGTGAGGCTATTGTAGTGGGTGGTGGATCTTGGGGATGGGTACTCACTTACATGTTGAGATCTGCAAGGGTGAAAGAGGTAGGGGTGCCCATGGCTACTTGAAGGGCCAAGTAATGAGAGAGAGATGATGAGCTTGCTTAGATGTAGTGTTGGTAAAATGATTAAGTAGGAATTCGCTGGTAATGGTGGGGTGTGAAGGGATTTGATTATCAATATTGAATGGTAGAATAAGCTTTCACCATTAATCCTTGGTGACCCTGGGGGGATGAGAAGAATGAAATGTTTGGATGCCCCACTTGCTATGGACTATCGCATTGGCCAACAAATCAATTGGACTATTGAGTGTGTGGCATGCATATATGTGTAAAGTTGACATGATGGAAACACTTTACAAGGGTTGCACTGCAATTTGAGGAGGGGGGAGTGTTATTGTAGAATGAAATCCCATCATAGGGATATGCCACTTTAGTGAGAAGTTGTAATTGCATTGAGAGAAGCGAGGTGCATTCTACAACCTAGTATGAGCGAGATGTGTAATGTTCATGTCTAAAGTTGACATGACATGTGGCGTAGGTCATCTTAATATAATATTTAAAAAAATAAAATAAAAGACCATTATGGATGAGATGAGATGTGCAACATTATGATTGTAAGTCAAAATATGAAAAAAAAGAAAATTCATGATATAAGAAAGGAAATTTTGAAAAAGAATACAAAACGGTAGTTAATTAATATACACACACACACACACACACCCCAACATAGATCCATCTCAACTTAGGATCTTTTTAGTATAGAGATATATGTGTCTCAATTTCTTTTTAATCCCTTTTGGTGGTTAATAGATTTGGAGTTGAGATGGATCTATGCTGATCATATACATCACATAGACAACAACCATAAGCCAAGAAGGGCCTACAAGGCATGACACCGACATTGTTAGCAATATTAGTAATAGGGTGAGAGAGCATGTTTTCACATGAAACCAGGGACTTGCACCCAAAGCTTGCTTTTGGATTACAAGAACTTTTGGTGCTAATGTGATTCAAAAGCTTCGGACATTACTAGATTGCCAAAAGTTTGTCATTACTGGTGTTGATGCAGAGACAAAAGGTTTGTAGAAAACCACCTTGAACCTTGTAAGGCTAAATGGGGTAGGCAGGATTATCACCTTGGGTTTTAAGCCTCAATTTAGAATGAAAAAGAGATCTCATGAGAAATCTTGATTCAAGGATTTTTTTTTCTTTTTTTTTGTTATTTTAAAATTTGTACAAAGGAAAAGGAATAAAAAGTAATAATATTGTCTAATATAATACAATGGATAAACAAATAAAATAATTGTACAAGAAAGAAAAAATATCAAATAGAAAATAAATTTGAAATCAAATAATTCAATGCATATATTCAAAATATAAAAATGATTGAAACAAGAAACAAAATCAACATTGAGAATGAAACATGATCCTTTGTTGATAAGAAGTTATAAATCTTGAACCAATAACTTTTACAAATCCATGTGAGGACTTGGACTAGGGAATTTTCACACAACTTTAGATGTCATAAATCCATATAAAAGTGATAAAATGCCATAAAAAATAAATGAAGATTTCATAAGTCTACTTGGACCAATTCAAGGATAATGCAATGTACAATTGATTCTTTGCAAATGATAGGAAAATTAGCACTGAATACACTTAGAGCTTCTAATTAGTGCAAACAGAAATGCAGATAATAAACACCTTGAAAAATGAACCAAAAAGCTAGTCCCACTTTGCCTTTCGTGTCATTCGCTAGAAGATACCCTACTGTCTACAAAGTTATCAACCCACAAAAATATAAGTATGAATAAATATATCAATAGCAACATCTCTCAAAGCTTCAACATACCTCTTGTGGAAAGATTTTTCTCTCTCTAAACGATTCTTCTTTCCTTTTTGTATTTCTGTACTTCAGTTATTTTCCAGTTATTAGTTTTTTCAACTGCTTGATGGGTACGGGAAATAGGTAAGAGGAAAGGAATCATTAAAGTTTATATATATATAAGCATGGGTCCTACTAGTTTTAACCATAAGACTGCTTATAACTCCAAGTAGGAAATGCATTTCCCTTGTAACTCCTTTTTTAATAATTAATTGTTAAAATGCAATATAATATCTTTAATCAAAATAAGCAGGGGTCCTACTAGTTTTAACCATAGAACTGCTTATAACTCCAAGTAGGAAATGCATTTCCCTTGTAACTCCTATTTTAATAATTAATTGTTAAAATGCAATCTCATGAAACCATAAACATACACATTCATAAAGAAAACTTTCCAAAAATGTCAACAAGATTCCTTGTTTTCCCATATGACAAACATAATCGTATTGTTAGTCATTCAAAGCATGTCTAATGTTAGAATCAAAAAGTATCACCTAAAAAATAGATGATTTGTAAATATGCCTCTTCAAACATAACAAAGTTAGGACTAGTACTATGATATCTTAGGAAACATGTCCAGATGAGAGACTTCTTTCTTTGTTTCTTCATTATTGCCATATTACATTCTGTCTTCGTCCTTGCCCTCTTTGGGAACCTCTTGATCCTCAGTTGAAAAAAGTAAAACTCACATCTACATGTAAACCATTTAACTGGTCATTTCCATATCTCAACCATGACACCTAAAAATTATCTTTGCACACAAAATAAAAAAAGACAAATCTATTATTAAATGCATATTGTTGTAGTTTATAGAGCCTCGGTCAAGGAGTCATGTGAAGAAGCATTCCATTTATACCCATAAACTCATTTTACAAACCAAACTTATGATGTTTTTTGATAGCATTCACAACATTTTTGTTTTCTCTTTCACATGAAATGAGTATTGACGGAAGTAAAAAAATGGAAAGCACGTACAAAATTGTATGGTGATGGTTTCAATGGAATTTTGTCTTTTCTCACCAATGGTAAATTCAAGAAGATAAAACTCTTTCGATTCCAAATGACCATTATTATTTGCAAGATAACGAAGTTGAGTGAAATGGCATGAAAATCAATTTTAACCCAAGTAAATTTTGAGTTGCAATGAAGCTCACGTAATTCATTTTTAATTTTTTATCCTTTGTGTGCTGGCTCAGTGGGACATTGGGCATGCACCAAGGTGTGCTAGCCAACAATTCTTTTATGGAGGCTAAATCTAGCTCGTAAATGTGAGTAATTTCGATGCCCCGTGAAACTGTAATGAGCTTGTAATTTATCCATAGCAGAGATGGGAGGAATAGGTTTGAGTTTACAATTCTGGTAGGAAAAAAGTGGACAGTGGGAACCCCATCTCTAGATCAGAGAGAAAAAATTTACATTATCCAAAAATAAATAGCATTGTTCTTCAAAATAATGCAACAAAGGACAATTACATACCTCTTCCTTGTTGTGGCTCCTTCCAAATGATGAGCTACAACCTGTTCCCTTTATCATGCATTCTCTCTCAATCACGTTGTAATAAATGCTGGCTATTGTTCCTTATTTCACCACCTTGCATGCATCCTCTTTTCATATTTCATATTTGTATTTTTTGAATTTTCTACTGGCCATCAATTGTTATCATATGATAATTCTTTTAGCACCAATTATGTATTAACAATTAACCAGGTAAAGAAATAAGAGATGTGCCCTCAAATTCATATCTTATTTGCACATACAATATAGCTATGCTCTCATGTAATAATACCTATTTAAATTTTCACATATTTCATCATTGACATCAATAATAATAAAATCAATTTCCGTTATTAACCACATAATATAACCAAGTGCTTATGGTATTCCTAGTGGACCCTTGCTGGTTGCTTATTTTTCATATTTATTGCGCCGAGACGTGCTCTCCAGCCCAGTATGGAAGAGATGTTGTAAGGTTATGTTATGTTATGTGATGTTATGCTATGTAAACATTTTGATTCGGTCAAATTACATAACAATAAAAATAAAAATAAAAATAAAGGACAATTAAAAAAATAAATAATATATAAAAATAAAATTAATAATTATAATTATTAATAAAAACATTTTGACTAGGTCAAATCTCTTTTCTATCTAAAAGAAGTTTGCACCTCAAGAGATTTGATCCCTCTCAGTGATTGGTAGATCTGGAGTTAAGATGGATCTAGGTTGGTTATATTGTAGACAAAACGAAAAAGATTGTAATTTATTTGAGGTATTGCAATTTTTTGCAGGCTAAACAAGTTAAGCCATATATGGGTCAACAATTAGATTTATTTATGAGTTCCATTAGTGACAAGCTGTACAGTCTAATAGTGACAAACTGTGAGAGTGCCAAAACAACTCCCAGAAGCTAAAAGATAAAATAAAATAAATAAGCTATTGTAAGAGAAATAGCCAAACGCTTAGGCATGGTGTTGATGTGGCTAAATATCCCTCATCATCATTTGTAGGGAACTCGCCAGGTAGAAATGCCCAAACTAGAGTTTGCACCCTTAGTGGTGATTCCTATAGCATGTGGTGCTGGCTACTGTTTTTGTTCTTCAAGTTTTAGTTTTTTTTAATAATTTAAATAAATTACAATTTACTGGTTTGTATGTGGAAATGGAATAGTGTAGAAATGAAAATTTAAAGCATAAGTAGTGAAATTAGATGACATTGTTTGGAAAGTGAAATACACGTTGAAATTGATTTCTTTTGTACAAGCCGATAAACTCAAAATTTACATTCAGTAGTCTCATTGTGCATTAGACGAACATAAGAATAAATATTATAATTAATGAATACCACATTCATAAGCAAAATACTCACAAATTACACACGAGCAAATGGAGCAAATGAATTACACAATTACTCACCACAACTCTATATGATTTTATTATATATGTCCAATGGAGCTTGAAATTTAAATTACACAATACTCCTCTCAAGTTACCTTTTGCCAAAAAATGATCTCCATTTACAATCACTGAAAACGTGCATATAGAAAAGAGTTTGAAGAAGAAGTTTCAATGAGCCACATTCTTTCACGACTCTCTGCAAATTCTTGTATACTCTTATGAGCTGATTGTAATTCAAAAGATTTGTCAAAAATTATATTTTCACTCAATGACTTCACAACAAAGTCAAATTTGTCTCTTAGCTGATCATAACCTGGCCACGTTATTGATCTTTTTAGCACGGTTGCTAAGGTCATAACAGCCTTGCTAGATCGGCACACACAGGGTAGGGACCTATTGTCACCTCAGCCCAAGCCCTTGCTATTTAGGTCCAACACCCCCTAAACAACTAATGGAGTCGTCCCCAAAAACAACTTTGGTTTATGTCCAAGTGCCGTTTATGGACTCATTGGGGTGGAGGTGTTCTTGGTCTGTATGTTGTCCTGCATAAAAACAATGTAGATTTTTGACATTAGATATTAGTAGCCAAAATAACATAAAGATATAGCATGTGACCTATGGATTTTGGTCTACTAAATTCATCCCAACCAAATTATAATTATTTATCAGTTCTGATGCCTTGTTAAGGATTTGTGGGTAAAAATAGTTTGCTGTCATGTATGACAGACTATAAAGTCTACGTAAAAACACAGGGAGAACAATGTATTTGATTTTATCAGCCAGTCCACCATGTGAAAAACACCTCTAGGGAATTACTCTAA
The DNA here is from genome assembly GCA_000404065.3 of Pinus taeda. NCBI lineage: Eukaryota > Viridiplantae > Streptophyta > Pinopsida > Pinales > Pinaceae > Pinus > Pinus taeda. The sequence goes on along the minus strand of APFE031706685.1, from coordinate 3,998 downwards.
AGTGTGGGATGGCTAGAGGGTGGATTATAGAGGCTTTGAGGCTTCCCTTTTATTAAATTTTGACTAAAAGTGTAATTTCCAGTTAGCTGGAAATTGACTTTCAGATTTCTGGGTTATGTTTATTTACCAAAAATGCAACAAAAGGCTACAGACAAGTCTAAAATGGAGGAGATAGGAATTTGTATTAAAATGGGGTTAGATCTAACAATTTTGCTAATTTTCCCCAATAAATAACTTATTAAAAGTTGATATGAAAATAAAAAAATAGCAAGTAAATCCTACCTAACTGCAAAAATAAAAGTGAGATTCTGAGAAATTTTGGATTTTTGGTTGTTGAAATTATACCCGTGCATTAGAGTCTCACCTCTTGTTGTAATGTGAAGTAGATGTTCCTCTAAGTCACTACGGCCATTTCTTGTCAAGGGAGTGGGCTTGGTCCTTCCAGAAATCGCCCCCACTATTACTTAATTCGCCTTGCAAACTTTCAACCCCCCTTAGGAGCAACCTAACTTTCAACATTCCTTAGGAGCAACCTTCTCTTGTGGCGTCTCCAACCTCTGTCCTTTATGTGTGGCAAAATTCAAGCCCCTTTGGAGAAGTAAAGCCCCCTTTCAAAGTGGTTTAAAACCCTTGGATCGATTTACCTGCAAAAAAAAATACACAAGTGGGAAGGCCCTGGTTGCTTGCTTCCATGTAGCATATTAGCTCCTTAATGACATATAACATTATTTTTTCTAAGTAATATTGTTCTATTGATATGGTACAAAAATGGTTACAGAGATGCATGGCCTCAGAGTTGGTGATCAGCGATCATCTTCAAAATTGAAACTGTTTGTTTTGGACTGCCCCTACATAGGGGAAACCAGTCCAAGAAGTCATGAAGACTGCCCCTACATAGGGGAAACCAGTCCAAGAAGTCATGAAGACTGCCCCCATCATGGGGGAAACCAGCCCATTGAACCAGAAACAAACTATAGTCGAGTAAACCTTGTTTTTCTAGAAAAACAGAGAGATTAAGCATTTCCAGAACTAAACAGACAGAGACATAACCAAAAGATATTGAGACATAACCACCTGGCAGAGACTCAGCCAGAAGACAGAGACATAGCCAGAAGACAGAGACATAGCCAGAGCCACAAAAACAGTGAGACACATCCAAAACGACAAAAACAGTGAGACACGTCCACCTGGCAGCAGTATGCATTCGCATGAGGCCATGTGTTAAGCTGGTGGCTCCTTCGGTGCTGGTTCCTCCTCAATCATGCATGCAAATTGATACCAATCATCATCTGCTTCAGGCACGCCACGTTCCTGGGTGGATGGAGCCTTCTCATCGCCTGCTGTGCCCATTTGCCTCTCACAGGTGTCGTGCTGCCTGCTTCTCGAAGCTTTCGTGCCATTATGCTTGTCGTCCTCAGCTGATGTACCACCAGCTTTGGCCTTGCCATGCAGAGTCGTTCTGCTTTCACTTTGTTGCTTGTTGCCAGGGATGCTGATTCCTCAACGACCTGGAGCCTCCCCACTCTGCTTGTTCCTGAGGCCAGATAGAGGAGCTTGCGAATCAGGCTCTTCCGCGAAAGAAATTGTGACGGTGGCAGTGATTGTAGGCCGATTCAAGGCACTACAAAAGCGAAATTGAGTGCTGTGAGGGGTGGGATAAGGAGGAAGAGGGAAATCCGCAGAGTGAACAACACCTTCTCTCCTACCTCTGCCACTTTGGGTGTTCGGGTAGCAATGAGATGGGTATGAGAGCGGATTGGGCATCTCAGTGGTTGAGTTTGGGGAATCTGAGGCGGAGCTGGTCGAAGCCTACGAGCGCATGAATCCTCCATTGGTTCCTCCGCGCCTAGTGCGCATGCGATGCCTGAGTCAAGCCATAACAGAATTGTAAGTTAAGTTGACAACAGATGAATTGGAGGTATATTGACGCTGAGAGTGAATAGGGGAGGTCGGGGCTTGGTCTAAAATACAGAGACTAGAATGTGAGAAATGGAAACCATTACCAAGATCTAGGCATGGGATAATTAGGCAACGACTGCCTGTCGCAGTGCCAATACACGGTTCAGGCTTTCAGCGGCTTGCGGAGGGCAGACGCCATGGAGAAGAGGAGGATTAGCAAATCGATCTGCAGGGGCCATGGCTATGAGGGAGGTGAATGTGTCACAACTTTCGGGGTCATTTATTATCATCTGCAAAGTGTTATGAATTCGTTTGAGGTAAGCGCGCGGGATGATGCAGGGAGCCATATGGCTCTTCTATTCGCCGACGGTCCGTCTTGTCACCTTAATGAACATTGTTGACACCCGCATTCGGGTTAATGGCATATAACATTAGTCTTATGATGAGTTTACTTATTAACAAGATGGAATGAAATTAAAAAATAATGCCCAATAACAATAGCAAGAAAAGAAACATTAACAAAAACCATTCCACAACTATACAAGAGAGTACAAGAGTTTGCAAATAGACGAGCCCTTTGTTAATTGATAACACTTCTCTTAAGTTAATAACTACTATTTACAAATGAAGAGAGCCTAGCCTTTATAGAAAAAATTATAATAGCTAGTTAACGACTAGCTAACAACTGATTTCTATTTTGTTAGACACGTGGTTGTTAGTTTCCACGGTGTCTCTTACATGGTATTTCACAACAGGTTCTCTATAAATAATTGTTAAAATTGGCAACTAGGGCCAAACTTCATGTGGGTCATCTTATTCATGGCTGATAATATTTTTATTAGATTCCTCTCGTCGAGAGATGTAAGATTGATATAAAGATCATCCGATTTCGATAAGTATTCATGGAGATATGAATTTATTTTGATTATGGAATTATTATCAAGTCGACCTACAACTCATGTAGGCTCAGAAGCCCAACAGTCGCATCTATTCAAACATCATCATTTGTGTATAAATACAAGAGGACTTTTCTGCATTTGCACTCACTCATCTCATCACATCTCTCTCTCTCTCTACTGTGCAGAAAAGAGTCTCTTCTCTACAGCGCAGAAAAGGGTCTCTCTCTCACACATGTGAAGCCAAAAGCTGCGGAAACTGAAGCTGCAACTGCAGAAGTAAAGTTTGACCTGCGTGGACCAGAAGATCTCCTCATCTGAACTGCACTGTAGGTTCATCTAAACCTCCTCTGAAAGCCGCAACTTTTGGTGGTGGAATCAAGTCGATCCGATGGTTGGTTTGTGAGATATCGTCTTCCCTAGTTTGACAATGAAGCCGCTAATGTTGATGTTGCTGATCTAGGGTTTGCTACTGCTGATATAAATAAGATTTATTGTACTATTTCTCTCTGCTGAACTATTGAAGATAAAAGAATATTTGATCAAAGGGTTTCCCCACACATTGTGGGGTTTGTCCCTGGCTAGCCGCCACATCTTATGTCTTTTGTCCCGGCTTGTTTTCTGTCAATCGTTTAATGTTCTATCCACACTTTAGTTTATGTACATGTGATTGCTAATATGTGGAATATAATAAGAAAAAGAAGTAAACTGTTATAAGCATAGAACACACCATAACTTAACATGGTATCAGAGCTGAGGTGAAACAAAGCCCTTGCAAGAGCAAGAGCAATCACCGAAGAGAAGATTGGCAAGGCTATCCTAAAAGAACTATGGGGACTTCAACACTCTTTCTTGCCGAAAACAAGCTCCGTGAGAAAGCTGACTATCACGGATGGAAGATGTATATCGATCTAACCTTAGAAGATCAAGGAGTGTTGGACCATGTAAGAGGCAATATTGTTGAGCCTCCATCAAATGCATCCGTTGCTGCTAGGTACAAATGGAAAATTGGAGAAGTAAAAACAAAGAAGATCATCTAGGACTCTATCGACAAGCACTCGGTGGCCTACATCTTTGATCTGAACACCTCCAAGGAAATCTACGATAGACTGGTGAGTTTATTTAAAGTTAATGATGCAAATCAAGTTTTGTTTCTTAGAAATAAGCTGAGGGAAATCAAGAAGGGTAAAGATGAGAGTATGC
>APFE031706679.1:1397-34604 GCA_000404065.3 Pinus taeda | reverse complement strand
AAATGCTTAATATTAATTAATATGTAAACAAAAATAACATATGAACAATTTACTTGATTAAACTACAATATTAAAATTAAAATGTATAATTCCAACATAATTAATTATTTTTAAATAAATACTAAAAATATTCTAATTTCTATCACATCTATTTCTAAATGGCGACATACCAACCAATACTATAAATGTTATAGCCATGTTATGTCAAATTTTTATTAATACGAATTTTCAAATAACTACATGTCAATAGGCACGATATGTGTAGCCAATTAAATGCTAAATCTTAAGTAAAAGAAATTAATAGATGCACGTTTTTAAATTGACTCTTTGTGGCCTCTGCTTCGCAACCACTGCATAGGCTCATGACCACTTCTCTACGTGTCCTACCAAAAATCCCTTCCCTTATCTGTAATCCCATTGACATTCCTGCCTGAGAATGCCCTATGGAATGGTGTCCTTGGAGGGAGGGGCTCTAGGCCCCTCCAACCAATTTGAAACCCAAACCCCATTTGTAATCTAGGATCCATGCAAAAAAAATATTGGTGACGTCGTCTTGTCTAGCTCAATAGAAACTATAGACCAGTAATCACTCTCATCCTCATTTCAGAAGAATACCAATGCATGGATAGCCAAATTTACCAAAATTTTGAGGATTCACAACCCCTGCCAGAGTGAATGCCAACATCCAATTAATGAAGTACCATGCCTTAATATGAAAGTTTATTAGAATCTGGACAACAAATAAATCCCTTCTCAACTAGATACCACAACGTTAGAAACCCAAATCTCACTATGAAATCAAATTAGGCTCTAAAGGTTTCTTTATGGTGGTCTTTTCCCATTTGGAAGACTAGAAGGATGTCATGGATGAAGGACAATACTTCTTAAACTTTGTAGGGTTGTATATGTGCTAATGGGTGGAGCGCTTTAACCTGGACAAGGAATACTTCTCTAAGGACCCTGTCTGAATCTTCCAATACTCCTTGCCATAAGAATACTGGGACCCATAAACCATGCAATACATTGAAAACAAGCTTGGAAAGTTTGAATGCCTCTCAAAACAAACAAAGCATGAATTATACACCTCTTATGCAAGGATTTGTGTCTACATGAACATATCAAAGTCAATCCTGTTGGAAATCTATTGCCATTGATGTCAGCATGTGTCAGAATGAGTCACATGTGTCAAAGAAATGCCTCAAGGAGCAAGTTCGAGGCACACAAGAAGGGAAACATATCATAATCAGTGTAGTGCCTTTGGATCTAGTTCTGGAGCACTAGACTATTTCAAACATAGGTGTAAGCCACCTAGATGGATAGACATCTGAAAGGCATTTCCAACGATATGTGGAAGTGTTGAAAAGGCCTCCTAGATCAAAAGATATATCTAGTCAAAGTTTAGTGACCCCAAGGCCTTCATAACAAAGTTAAAGGAGGCTAGAGTCTTTGGCATGTAGCTAAAGCTAGCACAAGTTCCAAACTTGGTGACAAGACTAGCAGAGCCTCTAAGTGAGAGCTCTAGCTAAACGTGGCAACAATAGATTGGTGGTTGGATGGAGCCCACCTGGAGGACTTACCTCGAAAGATAGTACCTTGACAATATTTGTTATAAGGCTCAAGTCTAAGTGACCTGGATGCATTGAACGGGTGGAGCTCACCAAAAGTGGTAGCTTGGAAGATTGGAAAGGATGCACATGGCTAAGTGCCAAGATATGTGGCCACTTTTTGACAACACCATAGACAAAGGTATTTGTGTTCACGGGAAATGGTTTCCCGTGATCACACATATAAATAACAGAGAGCTACTCTAAGGACACTCCTACCAAAACCACAATCTGTTCAAGAGTGGTTTTGAGGACAAAAGGTTTTAACCTAGTGGTTTTCAGAAAAGTGAAATAATAAAGGAAATGGTAGCAAAATAAGGCCTTAGAGGATATTTTCTCTCACCTCCAAGAGGACAGGTGGAAGCTCATGATTGGCCCAAACAGTTGAGGACAGTAACATCAACATCAACCAATAAGAGGAGGACATGTGGCATGAAAATTTGGCATTTTTGGGAACCAAAAGGGCCCATTTATGAGTGACAAGTGTCACCACTCCAGAGGTGCTAGGTGTCCCTAGTGATGTTAGCATGATTAGCCTGGAAGATTTAAAAAGTGTGCAAGAGCGTCGGGTGTTGGCACACATTGACAAACAACACAAAGTGGCAACCAATTAGAGAAGTGTGGGAGGACCCCACAAGATAGCTCATTCCAGAGGACAAGAGCTTGAAAGATTAAATTTTGTGCATTTAGTGGTGACACCGAGCCATGGAGGTAGAGTGGTAGCCAATGAAATGAGCATCAGGAAGTCCCCATAGAAACATCAACCCGGGGGAAAGATCCTTGAGGGTGAATAAAGGAATAGTTAAATAAAGCATCAGGATGTTGGGGGTTTTGGTCTAAGCGGTCCTACATGGCCCTATGCCACAGGTAGAAACCAAGGGCACAAATAAAGAGCTACAAAGGCTCTGAGAGTGCTAAGAGACAAATTCGTTGATTGTTTCACATAGAAATAAAGGGGCCAAGAGATTGGAAGCTCCGACTTTGGGTTGATGGGTGTTTGCCCCATGTAGAGGTGTGACCAACGACGTAGAGCCATTAACAAAAAAAAAGGCTCCCGGCAAGATTTAAAAGGGCTTACCACCCAGGGCCTAAGTTGGTGGTCACGAAGACCTGGTCTTATGTCAAAAATATAGTTAAAGGGCCGAGATACAAGGGGATTAAAGGAAACAAGGCGGAATTCCATTTTGACTATAGTTTTTGGAAGTTAAGCCCAAATTGAGCAACATATAATGATAGAGGAACACTGCTAAATTGTGTAAAACGCCATAATGTAAAAAATAAGCAGAAAAACTCAGTTCAAGTTGTAGAAAAGTTAGTAGAGGTCATTTTGACTTGGAGATTAAGCCCAAAACAAAACAAAACAAAATTCCAAAAGACTAAAATGAGTAGGACAAAGGCAAAAAATAAGGCATCATGCACAAATTCAAAAATAAACAAAGGCAAAGTTAACAAAAAGAAAATTCTATAAAAGCAGGCCTAATCAAGCAGAATTGACACAAGTTTTTGTAGATAGAGCTTTTGGTGTGACAAGATGTTGGTATGGTGTTCACACTGTTCAGAGATTAATGTAGGTGTTTTTGAGTGGTGATTGAGATAAATTATTTGTTAGAAAAGGAGAGAAGGCAGGCATGGATTCTAGTATGAAAGTTGACGAAAGATGGAACAATGAGTGTATAAAGCAAGTTCTAGCTTGCTAATTAGGGGTTGATGCTCCTTCTAGTGGGTGTTGGAGAATAGTTGGGGTTGTAGCTCCATTTAGTTGTAGCTGATAAATCAGGAAGTTGTAGCTAGAGAAATTACAACAACAAGGTGTAGCTTTCCCTATGAATAAATTGAAGATAAGTTTTGAAAGTTACTTGTTCTTGTGTGTTCCATTGTGATTGTTGACATTAATCTTTGTTATGGTTATTTAATTTATTATTGAAGTATTTAATGATGAACACAAAGTAAAAGAAAGTTTCAATTTGGTAAAGTTCCTATACTATTGATTCAACCCCCCCTCTTAGTTAGTAGTATCCTAGTTTCCAACAATTTGTATCAGATCCAAGTTACTTCAGAACAATTTAACAACTAGAAGAAAAGTCAAGGACCATGGAAAACCAGGAAAGGGATCATACCAACTGGGCACCTATGTTCAATGGCATAAACTATGTGTTTTGGGAAGTGAGGATGAATACCTACATTCAATCACTTGGAGTTGATGTGTGGGATGTTGTGGAAGAAGCATATCAAATACCTATAGTAGTGGTTACCAAAGATCAGAAGTTGGGGTTCACATGCAATGCTATAGCAATGAATTCCCTGTTTGCTGGCCTACTTGAATCAGATCTTGTTAAGGTGATGTATTGCACATTTGCCAAAGCAATCTGGGATAAGATGAGAAACTACTATAAAGGAGACAACAAGGTAAAGAAAGCTAAACTCCAAGGTTGTATGATCTAATTTGAATCATTGAGCATGCATGATATGAAGATATTTTAAAGTATTTTTTAAGAGTTGATGAAGTTGTGAACTCCATAAAATGGCTTGATGAGAAGCTAGATGAAGATGTGGTAGTTAAAATAATACTAAGATCTCTTCCTGAGAGGTTTAATCCCAAGGTTTCAAGCATTGAAGAAATTCCAAGTTTGAGCACTCACACTCTAGATCAACTACTTGGTATACTCACTGCCTATGAGATGAGAAATTCAAAAGGCAAGTATGAAACCAAAGAATTAGCCTTCAAAGCATAAAAGAAGTGCAAGGATGAGCATGATGACTCATGTTGTGAATCAGATTAAGAAGAATTGAAATTTGTGAGGCTCAAGCAAGGATCAAGAAAGTATAAAGGTAAGTTACCATTTAAATGTTTTAACTGTGGAAAAGTTGGTCATTATGTATCAAAGTTTCCTAAAAAGAAAAATAAAAAGTAGAGCAATGTGATATTGCATTGTATGCTCAAAATGGTGGGAGCCATTGGGATGTGGGTAGTGGATATTCGAGGCACATGACAGGAGACAAAAGGAATTTTCTGACTTTGAAACCAGTTAACGAAGGTAATGTGGATTTGGCAACAATTCTCTGGGAAAGATAATTGCAAAAGGAATGGTCAGTCTATCAAATGGAAAAGGTAAAGCCAAAAATGCTTTATATGTTGATGCACTGAAACATAATCTGTTGAGTGTGTCTTAGATGTGTGATCAAGACTATGATGTGATCTTCAAAGCTAAAAATTGTCAAAGCAAGTCTACAGGTATAGGTGAAATAGTTGTTGAGGCTGTAAGAATAGGAAATGATGTGTATGTGCTCAAGGAGAAGATAGAAAGGTGTTGCTTGACAAATATTGATGAGAGTTGGTTATGGAACAAAAGGCTTGGAAATCTGAACTTTGATTGGACTGTCAAGATAAGCAAGAAAAACATTGCTAAGGATTTTCCCAGGCTTTCAAAACTAGAGAACATTATTTGCAAATCTTGTCAACTAGGAAATAAATCTTGAGTTATTTTTAAGGAAAAAGAGAACTCATCATCAAAGACATTAGAGTTGGTTTTGTGTGGACCATTTAGAACACTGTCAACCATAGGTAAGATATATTTTTATGCTAATAATTGATGATTTTAGCAGGATGATATGGGATTCCTTCCTCAGAGAGAAATCTGAATCTTTTGAGAAATTGAAAGAGTTCAAAGCAATGACTAATAATGAAACTGACTGCAAAATCAAAATCATAATTTCAGATAATGGAGGTGAGTTCACTTTAAATGAATTTGATGAATTATCTAAAAGGAATGGTATCAAGAGATAGTTTATGATGACATAGACTCCCCGACAAAATGGAGTAGGAGAGAGAGAAAATAGATTAGTACAATAGTTATCCAGAGCGATTATGACATAAAAGAATGTTCAACAGTGGTTTTGGGTAGACACAATTCATACAACAGTAGATATTCTCAACAAAGCTCATTTCATGCCAAATGGTGATAAAACTCCCTATGAGCTATGGTGTGGAAAACCTGCAATAGTTAAACACTTCAAAAATTTTGGCAACAGATGCAACATTAATAGAAATGAAGAAAAACATGGAAAATTCTATGCCAGAGCAGATGGAGGCATTTTTTTGGGATATTCACACAACAACAAAGGTTACAGATGCTACAACAAAGTTACCAAGAGAATCATTGACTACATTGATGTAAAGGTGGATGAGCATGTTGATCAAGAAGTGAAACAACTTGAAAAATCCAGGTTAACCAGTAAGCATTGGTGATGTGAATGATGAGGCAGTTGCAGAAGAAAGCAAGGAATATCCCTCTAGTCCTCAAGTCATAGATCCCCCAAGGTATGTACCAAAACATCACCCAACTGATCAAATTGTTGGTGAATTAAATTCTGGAGTGCAAACAAGAAGGAAGTTTTCTTAATTCCTCTACACAAGCACATGTTTCTTTGCTATCCATGGAGGAACCAACGAATATTTTTCAATCCAGTCAAGATCGACATTGGCTAAAGACCATGAATGAAGAATTGGATCATATAGATAAAAGTCAGACTTGGGAACTTGTTCCAAGGCCTACTAACAAGAATTCCATTGGCACAAAGTGGATTTTCAAGAATAAATTAAATGACCATGGAAAAGTGGTAAGAAACAAGAGAATGTTGGTAAGAAAAGGCTATGCTCAAATAGAAGGCTTGGATTTTTATGAAACTTTTGCTCTTGTTGCTAGATTAGAAGAAATAAGAATGTTTTTGGCATTTGCTTGCTTTAAAAAAATTAAAATCTATCAAATGGATGTCAAATCTATTTTTCTTAATAAAGAGGTAAAGGAGGAAGTTTATATAGAGCAAGTAGAAGGCTTTCAGCTGACAGAGAAACCAGATTATGTCTACAGATTTGAAGAAGGCTTTGTATGGTCTCAGGCAAGCCCCTAGAGCTTGGTATTCTAAGCTAGACAACTACTTTCTCAAGTGTGGATTCAAAATAGGTGCATATGACAACAGCTTATATGTCAGAGAAAACAATCACAAACTCATTGTCGTAGTTTTATATGTTGATGATATCATCTTTTCCAATAATTTAGATTTGCTAAAAAATGAATTTGATGCTGATATGGAGGGTGAATTCAAGATGTCCATGCTTGGATAGCTATCATATTTTCTTGGATTTTAGATAGTGTAGACCCCTAAAGGTATTTTTATTTCTCAAGGAAATTATTTCAAGGAAGTGCTAAAGAAATTTGGCATGGAAGAATTCTCTTTGGCGAGCACTCTAATGGTGACAGGTTGCAAGCTTAGTAAGATGGATGAATATTCAGAAGTGGACCAGTCCTTATATAGATCCATCATTGGTAGCCTTTTATATCTGAATTCTTCAAGAATAGAAATTATTCAAACTATTTCTATAGTGGAATATTTCAAGCAGCTCCTAGATAAAGGCATCTATTAGCAACAAAGAGGATCCTTAGATATCCCAAAGAAACAGTGGAATATAGTATGTTGTACCCCACATGTAAATATTTTTTATTTACTGTTTATATTGATGTTGATTGGGCAGGTGACGTGGATGATATAAAAAACACAAGTTGTGGTGCTTTCTTTCTTGGAGAAACTCTAGTCTCATGGTTAAGTAAGAACCAAGATTCCATTTCCTTATCTATAGATGAAGTGAAATATATTGCAGTAACTTCTTGTTGTACTCAATTATTGTGGATGAAGAAAACATTGTAAGATGTACAAGTGTTTTATGATCAGTTGATCCCCATGATTTGTGACAACACAAGTGCAATAAGCATGTCAAAGAATCGAGTCTTTCACTCCAAGACAAAGCATATCCCCATCAAGTATCATTTTTTGAGAGATCGAGTTGCAACCTAGATTGTGAAGTTAGAGTATGCTTCTACCGAATAACAAGTTGCTAATATCTTCACCAAGCCATTTCCTAGAGAATAGTTTGAGTACTTGAGGAAAATATTGGGAGTCATTACTTTTGCCTCCCTTCACTAGTTCCTACTCCAAGAGGAATCCAGGGAGATCCTATATTTTCAACATATTAAAGTGAAGCTTCCAGGTCCACATAATCAACATAACAAAGAAGATTTGTTGACCATACAAGCATGGTGACGAGGGGAGCATGTTGTTGTCTTTTCCATTGATGACAAAGAGGGAGAGATCTAGTGGAATAAAACAAAATTAAAAATTGGGGGAGAGATCTATGGAAGGAGAAATAGTGGTGATCAAGCACAACAACAATACCAACAACAATAGTATAGTAGCAGAATTTTACAAGGGGAGCAACACTCATGTTCTGCTAAGGGTTTTCCTAGAAGAGCAAAAGGTGTTTTGTTTGATGTTAGTGTTGCCATCAATGCCAAAGGGGAAGAATGTCGGAATTATTTTTTCATTGATGTTAATAGGTGGAAACAAGTGTTAGCAGGAGGCACAGGTGTCAAAGAAATGCCTCAAGGAGTAGGTTCTAGGCACATAAGAAGGACGAAGGATAAGAATCAATGCAGTGGATTGGATCCATTTCTAGAGAACTAGACCATCTCATACGTAGGTGTAAGAAACCCATATGGATATAGATTTGAAAGAGATTTCCAATGATATATGGAAGTCCTAAAAAGGCCTCCTGGATCAAAATATATAAACAATCAAATTCTGGTGACCCCAAGGCCTTCATAACATAGTTAAATGTGCCTGGAGTCTTTGATGCACATCTAAAGTTGGCACAGTGCCAAACTTAGTGTAAAGACTAGGAGAGCCTCTAAGAAAGAGCTGCAGGTAGACATGGCAACAACAGATTGGTGGTCGGACGGATCCCACCCAATGGACTTACACCGACTGTATTTGTTATAAGGCCCAGGCCTAACCGACTAGGATGCATTGAGCAAGTGGAGCCCATTTGACAATGGTAGCCTAGAAGATTGGAAAGGACGCACATGGCTAAGCACTAAGCTACGTGTCAACTTTTTGAAAAAACCGTAGACAAAAGTCTTTATAGTCATGGGAAATGGTTTCCCGCATAGTTGATCACACAGATCAATGAGAAAGAGCTACATCTAGGACACTCCTCCTAAAACCACAATCCGTTGAGGAGTGGTGTTGAGGAAAAAATAATTGAACTTGGTGGTTTTTAGAAAAGTGAAATAACAAAGGAAATGGTCGTAAAGCAAGGCTCATAGGATATTTTCTCTCTCCTCCAAGAGGGCAATTGGAAGCTTCTGAATGGCCCAAACAATAGAGGGTAGTAATGCTAGCATTAACCAATAAGAGGAGGACATGTGGTATGTAGATTTGGAATTTTTGGGAACCTAAGGGGCCCATTTCTGGGTGACACATATCACCACTCTAGAGGAGCTAGGTGCCCCTAGTGTTGTCAACATGATGTCATCTCAATGGGATTAGCCCAAAAGATTTAAAAAGTGCACAAGAGGTAATGTCGAGCGGTGGGTGTTAGAACACATTGAGAGATAGCAAAGAGTGATAACCAATCATAGAAGTGTGGCAGGACCCCACGAGAAAGCTCAACTTGTAGGACAAAAGCTCGAAAGATTTAATTTTATGCATTTAGTGACAATGCCAGGTAGAAGGCACTGAATCACAGAGGAAGAGAGACAACAAATGAAATGAGCAATGAACGGTCCCCACTGACATGTCAACCCAGTGGCAAGACCCTGAAGGGTGAATAACAAATCATTGGGATGTTGGGGTCTTTGGGCAATCGCCCATACATGGCCCCATTCCATTGGTAGAAACCAAGCGTGCAGAGGAAATAAAGAGCTTCGAGGGCTACAAGAGAGGCTAAGTTTCAACTCAGTGGATTGTTTCACATAGAAGAAAAGTGTCCGAGAGATAGGAAGCTCCAAACTTTGGGCTGATGGGTGTTCATCTCGTGTAGAGGCATGACCAACAACGTGAAGAAGTTAACAAAATAAAAAGGCTCCCAATAGGACTTGAAAGGGCTTAGCACCCAAGGCCTAAGCCGGTGGTCATGGAGACCTGGTCTTATGGAGGAAAAATAGGTAAAGGGCCAAGAGACAAGGGGCTTAAAGGAAAAAAGGCAGAACTTCCTGTTTGACTGTATTTTTTGATAGTCAAGCCAAAATTGAACAACAGATAAAGATAGAGGAACACTGTTATATTTTGTAAAAAGCTAGAATGCAAAAAATAAGCAGGAAAACTTAGCTCAAGTTGCATAAAAGGTAGTAAAGATCAGTTTCACTTGGAGATTAAGCCCATAATAGAAAACACAATGAAAAAGAATAAAATACGAAAGACAAAGAAAAAAATAAGGCTTCATGTACAAATTCAAAAATAAACAAAGCCAAAGTTGGCAAAAATAAAATTCTATAAAAGCAGGTCTAATCAAGCAAAATTGACACAAGTTTTTGTAGACAGAGCTTCTGGTGCAATGAGATGTTAATATGGTGTTCACAGTAATAAGAAATTGTTGTAGGTAATTTTTGAGTGGTGACTGAGATAAACTATTTTTTTTTAAATAAGAGAAAGTAGTCATTGATCCTAGTATGAAAATTGATGAAATATGGAACAGTGGGTGTCTAAAGCAAGTTGTAGCTTGCTGATTAGGGGTTGGTGCTCCTTGTAGTGGATGTTGGAGAATATTTGGGGTTGTAGCTCCATTTATTTGTAGTTAATAAATCAAGGAGTTGTAGCTTCCTACTGGTTGTAGCCAGAGAAATTGTAACAAGAAGTTGTAACTTTGCCTATGAATGAATTGAAGAGTAGTTTTGAAAGTTACTTGTTCTTTTTTATTCCATTGTGATTGTTGACATTAGTATTTAATTTATTTTTGAAGTATCTAATCATGAAAAAAAAGTAGAGGAAATTTTTAATTTGGTAAAATTCGTACACTATTGATACACCCCCCCCTCGCTCACAGTTATCATGGTTTCCAACAACTCCCTAAGGGCATTTATCGGAAATAGCAAGATAGATATTGATTTCAAACATTGGATTATGAGCACATCCCATTTCATTGTAGAAAATGTCATAATCATGGACATCTATTATGTGATTTACCCCTCAATGAACCTAAGAAGGATCCAAAAGATTCAGAAACAACATATGGATATGGATTCACAAAAATAACCTCCAGGAAGCACCACAAAAGAAAAATATACAACCCCAACTACTCAAAAAATATATGCAATAGGAAACAAATTTGATGTGTAATAAGAACTATCAAAAGAACCCAACAATCGAGAACATATTGGAAAACCCCCCAAACGGGCTAGACAAAGAAACTATGGAAGATAATAGGGATGACAAAATTGAATCCACACCCAAGTGAGGCTGCAACGCAACTAGAACCATAGTAACTAGAGGACACCCACATGATAGAGGAGGATAAGTTCACTGATATAGAAGGGTTAGATCTAATGATCATAGATTATGCATGTCGATGTAATGAACTGGACACCATCCCCTTCAAGCATATCAATCTCCTAGTTGTATCACTACAAAAAGAAAAATCTTCACAGCAGCTGAGTGTTCAAACCATCATCACGAAAAGAAGGGAAATATGTGAAAAATAATTCAAGAAAAGAGTTAAAAAATCAACCCTCCAATGCATACTCACCTTTGGAAGAAAGTTGGTTGACCTAGGATGGTACAAGTAGATCTCAAAGATCTACACTACCAAAAGAAATATCTCCTCAAGAAGATAATTTTTTGGAACATAAGGGGTCTGAACAACCCTTCTAAACAATGTGTTCTTCATTGAAAGATCTAGCAGGATCTTCCAAAAATCTTCCTTAATAAATAAACCAAATGCTCTAGCTCAATTTTCGAATCTACCATGTCTAGATTATGGAAAAAAGCTACAACCATAGAAATTGATACTGAACAAGCATTGGGAGTCTTAACCTTTCTTAGGTCTATATTGTTCTTTGCTTTAGATAATTACATTTAATTATTTACACACTGAATTCACCCCACAACATCATAACATTATTCAATGACATATGCAATTATATATAAAGAAAAATATCATCATTAATGTAGTGGAACATAAAGGAACAATAGAGAAAACATTCACACATAGAGACACCAGGATTAGTCAGAGACCAGGGAAAAAATCCATAAGGGGAAAACCCTTTCAAATTCTTCTTCTTATTGAATATTTCAGCAGAGAGAGAGTATAATGATCGATATCTTCAACCACAAAACTATCTAGCGAAATCCACTAAACAACATCTAATAGTTGAACCCAATAATGTTAATAATCAAGAACCTTGATTCAGAAGCCTACGATCAACTATCTATATCTATGGCCAGCTGCCAAATTATTTGGTCAACTGATGAAATAAAACCCTAGTTTCTAGCCACACAGAGAGAGTGTATGTGCATGTGGTTGAAACCCTCCAACTAAATGGATAGGCTTGTGTTCCTACAATTGCAACTGAAAATTCCATGTGACAACCCTGTAGCTACAAATAAAAAACCCTAGATCTCACTTGCGAGCTTCAGACCCTTCAATTTCAAACCTGTACAGACCAATCTTCGTGAACCAATTCAGACCTGTGTGCACCAAATCAAAGAATGAAGAATGATCGATCATCTCCAAATGAGGGTCATTTGACTTGTATTTATAGCCATCGAAGGGTGTCCAATTCATTTTGGGCCGACCTGTTTTTTTTGTGCACATGTGGGTTTCCATATTAAAATATATTTTTCCTTAACCAACTTAAATTCTTTCAAGGGATCGGAGGGCTCTTACTTGATGTGGAATATTTCCCAAAGGAGGAAATTTGTCCTTGAGCTGCCAAAAATTAACACTCACTCTCAGTTAGGGACAAATTACAGAATACAACATATGTCTCATCACAAATATCTCATCATCATCAAATGTCATCTTTGCTCATCTCTGCTCATCTCTGCTCTGCTCATATGTTGAACACTCTCGAATATAAAAGAAGAAGAATTTGACATTGGACGGGAGCCCAATCTACCACCCTCTATCCATTGGGGAGCTACTTCTACCACCTAGAATCACTGCCAGTGGGATTCCAATGTTGCTACTCGGGAATCTCTACGAGCAGGGAGCCAATGCTACAACGCATGAAGCTCTGCCAACAACGATCCAATGCTACCACCTGAGAAATTATATACAATAGGAGGGATGCCACTTACCTCAAAAGGTAAGGATTGCACCTATCCCAATGCTTGGTGATAATAGGAGGGATACCACTTACCATAAATGGAAAATATCATGCCTATCTTATTATATGCTAATCTTCCCAACTTGACCCTTAAAATTTAGTGTTATAATACCTGCATCTCTAGCTTGAGCGAGATGACACTTACCATAAACGATAAGGATTTCACCTACCTCAAGCAACCAACACCCATTGGCCATATGGGTTGGAAAGACAAATGCCAACTAGGGTATACTCCACGTATACCAAGATAGGGGAGTAACATCTTCCACCCTATGGAGGACAAATAGGGGTGATACCCTATTGTCTAGAGATCCCTCAACTCCGGGAGCCCTACATCTCAATTCCTCACCCTGGGAGATCAGATAGGGTGGAAGAGTTGGCTCAGTTCCCTTGATCAACCCAGACCCTTACCCAGGAGGGTCACATCCATCAATCCAACTGATCTTTGTATATGAGAAACATATCAACATGCTCATATCCAATACTAGCTTAACCAACTCACTAAAGAGTTCAATGAAACTTATTCATCCTCCCTCTCATGGAGGCAACAACCATAAGCCTAAGCTTGTCTCATACAAAAACACTATGAATATATCTTTTTCCTAAATACATACGAGATTATCTGCCAATCTAATCCCACACTTTTTATTGCAATATATCATTGTCATATCTATAATTTTCTCAAATAGCTCTCCAAAGAGCTTCCTTAACCAAACTGCTCCTCAACGAGCTATGTTAGTAATAATATACTGAACTTATATTTCTAGCTCATCCATGATATCATTGTAGATCCCAAGCTAAAGAAACACCCATATGTGCTCTTTTTATTTCTGACCCAATCATCAAAGTATCCATGTAGACTCATATCTCAAGAAGTATATCACACTCTTTAATATCTAACTCAAAGGCTAGCTCCCTCTTACACTAAATCATTAGAGTCTCACTACCTTCCAAGAATAGATTGTTAACATGTAAAATCAAAATCAAAGACATACCTTAGACCAACTTAGAGGTTTGGATTAGAACTTCTTCCAGGCTTCACCCAGTAACTGTCAATGTGGACATGTCTGGCTAGGGGAGCTTGCTTCAAACCATAGAATGATTTCTTCTAATAGAACTCTCCATAATTTTCTCAATGTATATAGGTCTATCATACTCTTGGTGCACTCTTGCACTTATGCATAATATTTTAGTTTTTGTATCCTACATGATCAACTGTACCTGTAGGCCTTATTTTGTGCAGTTGCGAGGCTTATAACCACACCCTTAATCCTCTCTCCTAGTGGTTGGGGCTTGGACTAGGAGAAACATTCTTTGCTCAAATCAGAACTTGCCAAAACTTCTTCAACAACATCAGATGGTTATTCATGTCCAAAATATTTCCTTCAATAGTTAAGTGTCTTCTTTCCAAATAATAATATGTGTTAAAATATCATGAAGAGTTTCTTCCTCTAAATGGGAATCCACTTTAGTCATCATCATTCAAACATCAACTTGTCTATCATAATACTATCACACATCAACAAAAATGTTAGATCATGAAATCAAACTATTGTCACCTTTTGAAAACAGAGTTTGAGTTGTACAATGAGGACCAAATGACATATAAGTTTGAAGCCATTTCCCAAGCCACAAAAGCTCTCAAGGCTAAATTGGACCCTCTCCATTAGATAATTCTCATAATAATATTTCCAATAGTACGTGGAAGTGCAAAAATTGACTTTTTGATCAAAAGTTAGAGCAGAATGAAGATACCCCTTGAAATCTAGAAAACAAAAGAAAAAGGACCAAGGGGAGGCTCATCACAATTGAATTTCAAAGTTTTTTCTCAAGCAACAATGGCGGGGAGGATACAATGAACTTATGATCATTGATTGCCAATATCGCATATCAAAAATCGGCAATTGAAGGTCTTGGTGGTTTAGAAAATTTTTGAAGTAGTGTTAAAGCATCAGGACTGGCTAAATTCATTTAACAAAGAAATTCAAAGAAAAACCAAGGTCGGATGGGTCCATTTCTCTCTCCTCTAGGGGGGCACATGGCAGAGTACCATTGGATCCAATAATGACACAGGGAAGCTAACATCATCTTGACGTGGCAGTATGGAGGACACATGGCACACACCTTTGGCGTTTTCAGGGGTCATAAGGGGCCAAAACTAGGTGACACGTGTCACCACTCACAAGGCGACACGTGTCAATACGGAGATGACATCACGTTGCAATAAAAAATCAACATTGGAAGGATGATGCATTTCTCTTACATAAAGAAAGCCTTCGATTCTGATTTGTGGTAAAAGGGCTCTAATTTGTTGTCATAATGATTCAATGAGAACTAAGGGCTAAGAAACAGGAGGGCAATCGAATATCACAATCGCAAAAGTTAGGAGAGTGCAACCAGAGGTAAAGATTAGAGAAGTCTTGATCACCGACCTCCGATACGAAGCTAAGTACCATGTGACTAACCCTTGTCATATGAAGAGAATTATAGAAAGGGGTTGAAGCAAAGGGGCGTAAAGGGGATCTGAACTTACTTGTTTTGTAATGTTTTTATTGATAAGTGCTAGAACTGGAAAATACTCCATATTACACTATGGTTACATCACTGGTCATATCATGGCTCTGATATCATAATACTAGAAGTTAGAAGGGATGGATGAGTCGACAGTCATGTTCAAAATCCGTTCAGGCCACTATGTGTGATTTCTCCTGTTTCCCGAATGAAAAGGAGTGAGATTGTTAAAAACTGAAAGTGATAAGGAATCGGATGAGAGAGCATGGGTCATGATGTAGAAAAAATTCACTAGACCATATGCCATCAAACAAAGTGGCGCAAAGATATTTCTAGAGGACCATCCTTTCAGTTTGCTTGTTAATACTATTTTGTTTTTTTTTTTTAATTGCTGTTGTTGTTATTCTATTTTATTTTCAAGAAAGGAATCTTACTGTTGTAATAATTAGAGGCTTCACGCTGAGACATCTAGTCATACAGATAGCTATAAACTCTAGCCAGAAGATATTTTTGTAACTAATTTCCTTTTCCTCCCTTTCCTTATAAAAGAGAGGAAGAGATGCTTAAAAAAGGTTTTGATTTCTGAGGAATAATCACATGTTATTTTTGAGACTGTATCATTTCCAGATCTTCATCTTACTGAATATTAACGAAATGGTGGTGATTCATACATTTGGGTACTACAGTATGTTTTCCCTCTATTAAATTCCATTATGTTTATGTTTCCTCTCTGATTTCATGTAATTGTAGCTGCCAAAAATGTTTCATATGATTTTACAGATTCATTTACGTTGACTTGTTAATGCACATGCCTGTATGTGGCTTTGAAATTATATATTTAAATTGCGCTCCATGAATCATAACATCCATTTCTCCTTTATCCATTATGTCTACCTGTAATTTAGATAAGTGCAGAACTCTTGAAGCTCCAAGCTCTATGTGATAAATATATAATTCTTGAGGTTTCAAGCTCTATATGATGAGTTATTCTATCTCCCTTCTTCCATTTATCTGGTAAAGTTGATTAATCTGTAGGTCCTCGAACTACTCGACCTCGACCAGTACATACATATATCCTTGTGAGTTGTATATGTGAAAGAGCACCAAAAATACATGGCTTATATCCTTGGATGAAGGAACCAATCCATGTTGTTTATTGTATGTATTTACATATGTGTATAAAATGTATATGATTTCTCTAGTTTCTTGAAGGTTATATGATACACATAGAATTTAGAAAAGACATTCTAATTTCATCCTCATCACCTTGGCGACTCCACAAATATCATTATCATTCATTATCCTAGCTTTTAGAAAGCCTCACACTCTCTTAGATACCTCTTAGCAAAAAACCCCTTTTGTATCTGACCCAGAGAAATTAATTTTTAGGAGAGTTTGGAAGGAGAAAAATCCTACTACCTATGCTACTACCTCATCATTCTTTGAAGCCTCTTCTTCCAGATCCCAACACACTGTCATCCACTACTTAGATTTTACTCCTAAGGTCCTTACATACCCTACAGAAGATTATCTAGAGCATCGTGCTCCCAAATCAAAGATCAAAGAGGAAGAAATTTCAGTTACAACTCCTTTTTTCATCTCCTCCTCCTCTTGAGATTGGAAAAGGTAAATCTATCGTCAATAACAACAATATTCACTATATACTCAGTCACACTGCTCTTAGTATAACTACTCCAACCACTGTGGTTTTTGCCAAAGTTCCTTCTGTAAATCTTAATCCTCCTCCATTAATCCATATGGTTGTTCTGGGTTTCTTACTGAATAAATATGCCCCTCTTGATTTACCTCAACCCCTAAGTTCTATGCCCCAAGACTACCTAAAGCTTTTTCCTAGGTTCAATGGGAAGATGAAAACAATGCACAGAATCATATTGAAACCTTTTGTGTTTTTGTTGAGAATATAAATGTAGAACAACTGGACATGGTCCTGAGACTCTTTGTCGAATCCATTTTTGGAGAAGCCAGAAAATGGTTTAAAGCCCTACCTAATGCATCCATCACTACCTGGGAAGAACTCGAAAACTCTTTCACACAAAAGTGGGGTGAAAAGAGAGATCATGAGTATGTCCTCATAGAGTTCAATGATATAAAGAAGAAACCAGAAGAAGATATTTTAGGATTCACAAAAAGGTTCAATAAGAAGTATAATAACCTTCCTATTGAGATAAAGCCTCCTCAAGTTGTTGCTCGTGTAATTTGTGGGAGCCTTTGAGTCTAAATTTGGCTTCACCCTCAAGGGAGAGGAAGTCTCGTACTTTGGATCAAGTCCAAGTTGATTCTCTTGAGGTAGAAGATAATTTCACCTGGGCAGGGAAGTCAAGAGGAAAGAATGAACCTACTGAGAAGAAAAGGGGGAAAAAGAAACATCCTCCTCTGGTCAAGCTAAAGAATCACTAGATCTGAAGTTGGAAGAGATGGTAAACTCATTAAGAGTTTATCGCATAAGGTGGTAAAGCCTGGGCTTGAGAACAAGAGTCTCCTGAAACAGAATTCTCAGGGTAACAACCGAGGTTATAACCCACAGTACAGAAGGCCACCATTGCAGATACTTCAAAGGGAAAGAAAATATCAACTCAATCAAATCGCTCCTCCTCTATATATACAAGATTATCCAGATGAACAACCACTAGATACACCTGAGATGCAGGGAAACTTGTATTCCTCCTCTAAAGAGGAACATGAAAACATAGCTCACCTTGAGATATGCCATGATAGAGAAGCTTCAGTAAATGAGGAGGACATAGGGGATTATTGTAAACAATTTGCGGATTTCATGCAAACATAGCTAAATCGAAGGTATGATCTTAGATCTTCAAAAAAGAGGTCGAGGGAACCTGAACAACAAGAGGAAACCTATCCACAAGATATTCCTTCAGTGTTAAATAAAGGTGTTAGATGATCCAAAATACAAAATTCATAGTTCACAAAGTTAGGATAGAATATTTATTTATTTAGAATATTTAATTAAATATTGGAGACACTTAGAAATAGAATATTGTTGTAAAAGATATGACATATAGAATAATGTCATATCTTAGGCTCCAATTTATGAGTAGAGTTAGTAGATTGGTTAGAATGGGATTTATTGTAAATGGACACTTGTTAATTTAATAAGTAGTCCATAACTAGAATAGGTTAGGAAATTAAGCTTATATGTAGCTCATTCTCTTGATTGCAATTGAGTTGGTGTGTGTGTGTGTAAACTCTTGAAACATTATTATGTAATTTCTTTTCTGATTAATAAAATTGTGTGTTTGAGGACACTTCTACCATTATTGTGGCATTGGAGCTCTAGTAATGCAACTAATGTGAAGAGGATATTCCAACTTTACAAGTTCTTGGAAAACTCCATTGAATTGATCAACAAATGATTGGTATGGAAATTTGTCCAGCTTTTTTTTTTTTTTGAAGGAAAAGAAATTTTATTATTGATTTTATATTTTTAAATCTGAAAATCATTTTTTATTATTATAATTTTTTTTTCCTCTGTATCTTGAATTTCTGTTATTGCGCCACTTCATCGACCCCAAAATGTGATCAAAGAATCAATTCTCCATCACATCTACGAGGTTTGGCCAACTCCATTGTTAAGATGAAACTTTCCATAATTAGAATTGTTGTATAGTACGCTCCAGGCCTTTGGCCCCTGATTACTCCACAGAATCTGTCGCCCTATGACTGTGGCGGAATATTTGCAAACGTAGATAATAATGACTCTGGACAGAGTGAGAGAACCCGCCATTTTTGGCCCCGAAGATCTCAGGAAAACAATGCGAATCACTTCACTTCTGAAAGTAAAAGTTTAACGACAATAGATTACTCAACGTGAACATTATTCAGGAAGCAAGGGATCTTCCAATTGAATACAATCTCGCAACAGGTCAGTGAAGTTGATTAACTGATTTATCAATGCAATACAAATCTAGAGAGCCTTCCTCTCTTTCTTTACCTTTAAAATAAGGTATTGTCAACTAAAAACTATGTGTAGGTTTTAAAATGATAAAGGAGTTATGATGTGCATGGGTGCATTTCACTAGTGGAATGGCACTCCCTCTATTCAGCGAAACGTTCCATATTGGTTATGACACTTTATTAACGTGAGTTTAAAAGAATTAGAATTTATTAATAGAGTGAGGATTGTAATAATGGTAATTTTTTAAATGGAGAGATAAGGAATAATGGTAATTTTTTAAATGGAGAGATCAGTATTATTGACATTGATTTTGTTGTAATGGAGTAATAAGGTGGGTAGGGTATTTTTTTCTTGGAGTGATTATTTTTTGTATTTTGGGAATTATTATTTGAAAATGTTTGGGCCAGTAAATTTTTGGAGTAATAAGGAGATTTTATTTGTAATTTTTTATTTGGAGAGATAAGTGTGACATTGTAACTCAAAGTAATTTTTTACTTTGAGGGGGGCTTAGAGAACATTTTGCATCAAACATTGCAAGGATTGTAAATCAGTCAAATTTTGAAAGATTTCATTGTAAAATTTTAAGAGAAATTGACTAGAACCAAGGGCAAAGCTTAGTTAATTTTCTCTTCCAATGACTATATGAGGGTCAAGGCCAAGCACTGATAGATCATTTTTGCATGGTGTTTTTCGTGTGATGTGTTGCTCATATTTTCCTTGTTCTTGATTCTTTTTTATACAAAGCTTCAAAATTTCAATGTCGAAGTTAATTAATCTATTCTCTGATTCTGATGAGCTTGAAGGGGTAAAATCATACAAAACATGGAAACGTCTCATTGAAATCACTCCCATATATTATGAATTGTGGCAAGACATATGTGATGGAGACATTAAGCCTAATAAACCCACAGATGTACCTTCACTTGCAAAATTGGAAGTTAAAAATGTCAAGGCATTAGTTCTTATAAAGTCCTCAGTTAATGATGAGATGTATATTCATATTGAAAACACCTCAGATGCATCGATTGCTTTGTGTACTTTTAAAGATCTATTTGATACACAACCTAAATAGAAAAGGGTTGATCTACAACTTAAGTTGCCTAAAAAAAAACTAATTGAAGGGGGAGATGTCCTTGAGTATATCTCCAGGCTTAAAAATATTAAGCAAGAAATAGTAAAAGCAGGATTTCCACCAGTAGATGACAGTTTCATGACCACAATTTTAATTGCTAGAGTGCCTTCTTCTTACACTCATTTTTTGGAAACTCTACAAGTGACTGGTGATGAGCCCCAGAATCGGGTAACTTATTGGGCTCATTTTGCTTAACTGTTCTTCGTCAATCCACCATTTTTCATAGTTTATGCATGTTTTTTGAGTATATTTATGTTAGTTGAACGAATGAGGATAGTCACTTGACCAAGAAGGCTAACACGTGGTTATTGCAGATTTTTGGACAAATTTTGGAACAAGGTCAAGCAATTATGAGCCAGACGATAGCCAAGCATGAAGGAACAAGGGTGAGGATTCGTAGGAAGGGTGTCTCCTACATTAAATGGCCCATTGCTCGAAATCTCCACCCTCAACTCAGAGTTCAGCAGGCCACTGAAAAGGATTCCCAAGGGCAGCCGAGCAGTCTTGTGTAAAGTGATTGTTCACTGGCAGTTTGAGCAGCTGAGCCCCTTAAGTTAAGGAGGGATTTTGGAGACCCTCGTAGTGCATAAATAGGAAGGCTTCTAGCCTTCGTAGGTCACTTTTTGAACAATTGTATTTTTCACTATAGTGCTGTTATTTTGTTTAGCTCATTTTGTAGCTGCTGTTGTACAACTTTCTTTGTGACATGGTTATTTTTTAGTAATGGAAAGAAGCTTTATTTGGCATCAGTTCTGAGCTTTTATTAGGAGCCTGTAGCTCTTGGGGTTGGGCCCAACCCAAGTGCCAAGGCTTCCTTTGTGTATTGTTATTTGTTTTTAATGTCTTTGCAAAATAATTTATGTTAAGTAGATTAAAATCTTGCTGGTTACCTAGGTCATTGTTGATGATTAAAAAGGCTTTTCATGTTCAGATTGATTTGATAGATTAGTAACAGAGAATATCTTCATAAAAAGGCTATCAAGGACCTCTGATCTCACCTCTCCCTTAGTGGGACCATGAGCTGGGACCAAGGTGACCTTGCTGCCACCAAAAACATTGTCTTTGCTTCATCATGCAATTATTAGTGTTAGATTCTCATTTGCAGAAGTTGATACCAGTTGTGGTTACATGCTCAGGTTCATGATTACTTAGTTTGCATAGCTATTTCACATGATTTCATTGCAAATAAACTTCTGTCCCTTTTCTTTGATGTTATCTAGGTCAGATTAGGTTAAAGTAACTAGGTCCTTGGTTTTCCAAGTCTTTGTTTGTTCGGTTTGAGAAATAACTTGCAGAGCACCTATAATACTTCTCTATTTTCTCGTACTCCATCAATCCTACCTACTCCATCCTCTAACTCGAATCCTTGCCTTGCATTTACCACATTCTCTCGCTTTGCCCTAATTCCCATATTTTTGGTGCAACATTGCTCTACTGCTCCTTGAACAAATCCAACCATCCTCACCACTCCTCAGCTCCCTCCACCAAGTATTGGACCTCCTCACACCCTTATCCCACCTCCATACCCACTTCTTCACCTTTCTTCCTCCCTCAACCCTCCAAAGTCCCCTTTCTGAACATCCTGTAGAAATTACAGAACATCCTGTAGAATGTAGGTTTTAACCCCATACAAAAATTACCTTCATACGAATTCTAAATCACATGAAAAATAAAAATGCGAGAGCATAACACATAAAACGCATATACATAGAGATTTCCCACTGGATACCAAAACCGGGACTACCAGCTTGATTTTTCATTATATTCCTTTCAATGTTACAATACATATTTATACATGCCGAAGCATCCAATACCATGGACCGAAAAACCATCACGCCCAATACCATGGACCAAAAAATCATCGCATCCAATACCATGGACCGAAAACCATCGCGTCCAAAAAACATGTGCAAAAATCATGCATAAAACCATAGGTGGGTCCGCCCAACCTAACATAGGGTCCAAAACCAAAATTTTCTGGGGCGTTGCCGCGGACCCCATAAAGTGGGGTTAAGGGTACCCCTCAAACCCCCTGTTAACTATGTGGAAACAATATAACACAACCCAACAATCTCCCACTTGTTGTTTTCTTTCCACAGGGGGCCACAAGAGAGCTTAGTCATTTTTCTAGCCCTGAAACGCCCATTGTTTCTCTACACCAAGAGAACTTCTCAGAGCTCACAGATTTTGTCAATGCATCTGCAATATTCTTCAAAGTGTCCACCTTTACCAGCAACACCTTTTTGTCTTCTATCATATCCCTCATAAAGTGATACTGAACATCAATGTGCTTTGTCTTTGAATGATAATCAGGGTTCTTTTCCAAGAAAATTGCACTTTGGCTATCACAGTTGTAACAGCACAAAGTAAACTAACATTAATGTCTTAATGAAAAACAAATACTTACAGTCTACCAAATGATCAAAAGATTTTGGGGACGACTCTTTCTTATTAAATAATATCATTATTCAAGTTGGGCAACATTCCTTCCTAAATCTTCCATGTTATCATTACTTGGTCATCATGTAACTTCTTACATTACTCTTCCCAACTTGGGTAATACCTGAAAAATAAATTCAATAAGATATATGTAATCCGCTTATCCACATAATAAAATTACCTGACCATACGTCTTGTTATCCATAATTCATTAATATATTGAGTCATCTATGGAAAACTTTACAATGTGGCTCTCCCATTAGAGGGAAAATTGTTATAGATGTTGTCATGTACACATTTATCCTTTCCCATCATTTCATCATACCGTCCAAGTTCCGTAAAATTATTACCATAATTATTCAACTTCATTGGTTGACTGCCAATATTTCTTCTTTAGGTGCATCATCCTTAGATAGACCTTACAGTGATAGCTTTAGAATACCAAGTTACCAAATTCTTCCATTATGTTCAAAATACCACAATACTCTTCTTTTATGCTCCAAAATAGGTTGTTTCTTCTTACTAATTTATTATCTTTGTTGTGATATTTCTTCTTTATGACCTTAAATATTTGATCCAAGCTGGCCATAATCACGTGAACTATCATTAGTTACCCAAAAATTGCAAGTTTCTTTGTCCCATTTCTCTTTAGACAACTTTAACCATTACGAACGCCATGTAACATTATACTCAACATTTGAAATTTAATCCAAATCTGTATGGTTTGCCACTGAGGCTAAATATACCATCATGTAGCTTGATGATGTTCAATATACAAATGATATGAGTAGTAAATGAGCAGATACATGTAATTTGAATGGCAATTTCAATGCAAAATTAAATTTACTAGAAGATCATATTGAGAGAGTTGTGTTCTTGCAATAATGGACCAGAGAAATGCCAAACAACTGCTATTGCTAAAGGGAAGTAATTGAACAAATAATTAGTGAATAATATGATCAACATTCACAGAATGTTATTTCTGTGTTTTTAGATCAGACTGAACCATAGATGCAGGTGAAAATTGATCACTAAAGGTAAGTGCTATTTAAACTATGTTTGTAAAGTGAACCAATGGTGAGTAGTTACACCAGATCAAGATTATAGGATTACATACTTTTCCAATGAATTACTGAATCATAAAAGTATATCTTAATTATGTCATACCATATAATGAGATATTAATGTGAACAGAGAACCAAAGAATCTGCATGAGAAAGCAATGAGGAAGTAATGAATGCACCAGACTTTAAGTTATACTAACATTATTCTGCTGTCAAGAATCCGATTGTTGTAGATTATTGCTAAGAATATATCTATCCTTAGATACCAAATTGGATAGCTAATTAAAGAAAAACTGCAATGTGATGTGAGTCACTAGATGATCCAATCCATCCACTAATTCTCCTTTCAAATGATCATTGAATGCTAGATAAGGAGTACTAATGATCTAGATTCTATCAATCACGGAGATGTGGTTCAATATCCACCAAAAGTCGAAGAAGTGCTTCGAGTCTCGTGACTAAAGAATATTTTTCCTATTACAAGATTACCCTATGGAAAGTATATTATCTACAAAGTGGATGTCTTTTAACCAGTTAAGGCTCATGAAGAAACTGGTCATGAATAGTCCTCATGACTGGACAACATAATTACATAGTGGAGCTTTCTAGATAACCCACGTAAACCTTTTTACGAAGAAAAACTAGTACTATCGGATGATTTATTATATGCTTTGAACAAAGGCATATGACCAAGCAAAGTAAAACTAAAGTGACATTTTCCTTTTAATCACATTCAGTTACTATTTTCATGTAACAGTCTAAAAGTTGTATTGATGTTTAGTTCAGTAAATCAATATGATTTATGGTGAAGTAATATTGATATGATATATATGTCATAAAATTTAAGCATAAAAATATTCCACACCATAAAGAAAAGACACTGCCACCCGACCCAGAACCGGATCGGATGACGGGGAAGGTCATTCCTCCCCAACACAAAAAAAATAATCATTTTATTAATTATATGGTCTGCCTGCAAGCGCACCCGTGAAGGCAACACCATTTCAAATCCCTTAAATTACAATACAATTAGGCATAAAATTACCTGCCTAAGATAGAAAATTGTAAACTTGTCGAGAAATCTGCCCATACTGATCAACCTCATATTGTGATTTGAAACATTCAGACACCTGCAATCTTGCGATATACACTTACAAATTTACAGAAAACTCCATTGTTAGGCTTGTTATATAGCTTCGTATATAGCTTTGTCGCCCACTAATGAAAATTTTCATTATTTGCAATGCTACAGTCATTCTCATATTCAACCATAGAATGTTCCAAGATTTTATGAGCTTGATCAGCCGCACCTCCGGTGTCCAAAATCTGAAAAAGCAAAGCGGTACTAGACCCGCAGAATTAACAAACAATGAGATGAGTGTACCCCATGAGGCACCCTATACGCTTGACCCCACTGATGGAAATGGATTATCAAACGCTGAGTGCAATAGAGGAATAAAATATAGATGTGGAGGTGTAACTAAATGTAAAAAGATTCATCTATCTGCAGAAAGATTCACCCATTGATTAATTGAATCCATGGAAAGCTACACGCGATTCCTCATTCGAATTACATGGGAATTGAATGGTTAAATTGTTTGCAGATAGATATAAAATCAGAACAGGTAGATATAAAATCAGAATACTGGTGAAAAGAAAATCTTCCATACGTGTTATCAATAGGATTTGCTCAGGATGAGCTGTTGGTTCATGAATATATATGCATCAAAATGTATTAAAATATGTATTATATAAACATATATCAAGTAATTTTCACTGGGGACATAACATACTTCATGATGAAAACATCTAAAAGCAACAGTTCACTAGAAGATCAGGTCCTTATGACGATTAAACTAATTATTTTTTAAATATAGGTGAAAACAGACCCCAGAATCCATGCCCATGGTGCACAAATTTTGAAAACAGGAAAAAATTTGATATGAAAATACTGTTATGACAGATGTTCCATGGATCATATATAATATACAACCAAGCTAGTAGCACCAAAGAATATAATCAGACATCATTTCTAATTGCAATATCATATAATAGAAATAAAAGGATGGGGAATGTCATCTCGTTCAGTTGAGTAACAGCAAAGAAGTTTACAAGATAGATCTATCAAACAAAAAATTTAAAATTACACATAAACAAACAAACAATAAATTATTAACATATTTTGCCACAAGGTAACAGTAAACCATCAACATAGTACACCTGCCCAGACAGCATGCACGTATCACATACCTTTTACTTGCAATTCACAGCCGTCGTTCACTCTAATAACCATACCACTGCCCAAACAGAGACAGTAACAATATGCACATATCACACCCTAAGACCTTTTACTTTCAATTCAATAGCCCTCGTTCACCATAATTAACAAACCACAGCCATAG
Source organism: Pinus taeda (assembly GCA_000404065.3). Lineage (NCBI taxonomy): Eukaryota > Viridiplantae > Streptophyta > Pinopsida > Pinales > Pinaceae > Pinus > Pinus taeda. The sequence continues at coordinate 8,362 of APFE031706679.1, read as the reverse complement.
CAAGAACATATGTAACAGCATACACACACCACACCAAAAGACCTTGTACTTGCTATTCACAACAAGCTTAAACACTGTTAAATAGCAACCATTATACCACAACAGTCACTATTCAAAGCAGCAGATTAGACCCACCTTCAGTGCAAAAGGAGAATAGGCTAATGGTGCAGCCTTTTGTGAAAATAATGGTCATTTAGGTGTTATTGCTGCATCTCATCAGTATAAAGGAAACAATTGATTTTTGATGAAACATAATCCCCCAACAATCCCTTCTTTCAACATCAAGTCATATACAAAATCAGACCAATTACAACAAAATAAAACCCAAATATATCAACACGAACCCTTATTATACCACATAAGTATATCAGATGAATTTGCTACCATGGCATCAGATTAAACCAACACATGGCTCAGAAGGGTTTTGGCAGACTAATCTATACAGCCTGAAACTTACGGTCACAACTCTGCATCTCTTTAGATAAAACAAGGAAATAATTGATCTTCAATAAAACACTACATTAATCCTCTGCTTTCAATATCAAGCAATATATCAAATATTGCATAATCCCATATTCTGGTAAAAATCCTAAGATGTCTCAAAACTTTATAGATAATCTCTGAAGAATTTTATACTTTATTTATATTTGGAAGGACTTCTTGTGGACACTTCTATTTGCGTAATCTTGCCAAATCCACGTTTTGTTTAAACAAACCCTAACTTTAAATTTTAAATTTCTCCCGTCACTTGCAACTTAAACCTGAGACGTTGCTTTATTGCCTATTTCAAAATCCTTTCTTTATTTCATACTTGCACCCCAAAAACATATTTTTGTAATTCTTAGTATTGTGTTTCACAGTTTAGATGACTGAAAAATTAACAAATTACAAGATCGGAATTGAAGTGAAACTTTTTAAATAATTAAAAAATCGCGATTACCAACATTTGAGAGAAGTAAATTCACTCATGCAAGAACTTCAGATTTGCAAGAAAATCACAGGTTAAAAGACTTCCAATAATTCCTTGCTGATTATAAACCTTAACCGGGAATGCTTGGGATGAAATTGAGTTTTGCCGCGACCACGACACACATGTATCTCGTGTACTCACAGAATCCGATTTTATGGTAATATTATAACACAAAAAAGTAAATGATTAAATTAAATTATATATGGTATTAGGGAAAAACACAACCACAATAAACATGTGAAGAAATATCCACAAAATGTTGCATTTGGCGAGAATAACACAACAGAAATCCACTTCTCTATGAAAAAGGACGCAACCAGTTCTGGAACAGTGTTTATCAATTGACACACAGAACATTGATAATCCCTAATGCTATGCACTAATGGTTTGGTGCACGAGAAGGCATAGTGTCCAAGGCATGTTACATCATCAAGAAAACTATACCCAAAATGATATCTGAATCACAGCGAAAATTGGTGATAAGATTTAGAGAAACCATAAGCCAGAACAATATATCGCAATGGAAAATATAAAGCAGGACAACTTTCCAAAATTGAAGCATGCATATCAGATATAAATCCCAATGGCCAAGGAAAATGCATTCTGATGTTAGAAATCCAAGCAACACAAATTCAATGCCATGTACAAAGGGAAAATGAATATAGATGAAGCAGCATGGTAAAAAAACTAAATCCTGAAACCATTCCCTGGTAGAGTTAGTTACCAGCCTTGGCTACATTTCTACAGATCTCTGTTTCATAGAACTACAGTGTAGCCACAGGGACAACTGTCAGTTTCTGTAAGCAATATTTCATTTGAAAAATAAATAAATAAATCCTAGCAAACCATGGTGATATTTGAGTATAGATCAAAACAAGTTCCAATCAATAGACTAAGAACAAAGCTTGCGGGCTGCCCAAACTGACAATACATAATTTTGCATCCCAGTGGTAACAGAGAAAATTTTACTGATACCATGAAAGGATGTTGCAAAACTAAGATTTCATACTGTATTTTTTATTTACATGGACTGTGACATATATTGTTAGGAAGAGTAAGGCTTGTTTGCCGTGTTTCAGCGCATGCAAAGGTGGGATTGCATAACAAAACAAAACCCTTGTGAAACCCTCAACGCATCATTTCAACAGCGGGAAAAAAGGAAAAAATTCAGCAATGAAAAATCTCCAAATGCGTAAGTGGCAGTGAGATTGATCAGATTGCAGAGGGGCCTGTCAAGGCTCAGGGTAAATTGGATAATTTTGGTAGAGGTTCGGCGTTTTCAGAGGAACAACAATGCAAACAGAAAATGAAATTGAAAATTTGGAGGGACATTATTATGATGACGACAACGATGATGATTGGGACAATGATGAAGACATAGAGCTGGATAATGAAGAAGAGCCCAACCATTTGAAGCACACATTATAGGTATTCATACCAACCAGTGTTCTGAAAAGAGAAGCATTTTATTAGACAAGAATATATGTATTCGTTTCCACCCTAGTCTTCAGCCTAGCACCAACAACCATAGTACAGCAGAATACTTGCATTAGCATGCTAGAAACATGTTTTTTCGTTTTTAAAATTTTACATATAGCATGTTAAAAACATACTTTAATTATTCTTATATCAAACTAATTAGCGGCTTCACATCTAATTCCTATCATATCCTTCCGAGTCTACTTTGGGCTTCAATCGAGTTCTTACATAGCTTTAATACTCCAAATTTTGGTGTATTGTGTGATGATACTTATTCACTGTAGTATTCTAGAAAGTACCCACATCCTTTGCGTCCTCTATCTTGAAGAGGAAAGCAATTGGAATCTATAAGCCCAAGTATTTTTAGCACTATCACAGCAGAGAGAGAATGCGTATGGTTTAAGCTTTATTTCCAATTACACTAAATGACACCTTAGTTCCTTACTCGTTGAGGATATAAACCTTCTCTCATTTGTGACAATACTAGTTCCATAGTACAAGTCTCAATTACATTAACGTCTCTCTTCAATCCTGAAGGATGTAATTAGGTATCATATATCCTTGCCAATGCACTGCAACAAGAAGGAAATTTTATTCTATAAAAATAAATTATTTCGTATTATACACCTTTAGAATGGATCTAGCAATGAACATAAGCTCTACACATCTTATGTAAGTAGAGACTATTAGACAATATATAAAAGCATCTAGATGTCAAATCCAAGCAACTTCAAACCATATATGATCTCGGATCAAAATTTTAAATTCTATAATTGATTCCTACGATCAGATATTACAAATAGAAACACGCAACATGTTAACAGTGAGATTTCTCAACATCGATTAATAAATGAAAAATGCTACATCGTCAATAAACTGTCTTACTGTTTAAAAACTAGCTTTAATCGAAAATCTATGATATCCAATATACAAAATAATATTAACTGATATTCCTGCAGTACTTGAGATATTTATGAGAGATACCATTTAAAATCATGCACTTCGAAGGCTAGGAAAAGAGGGCAGTCACCCAGCTGCAGTAATCCTGACCAACACATACCAGTTGGCTGTCCGATGAAAAATCAATCTCCGTGAAGCCCCTGAGCAAGGATTCTTGTAGCCGCAGGTGATTTTATTTGTCTTCGGGGAATCATTTCTATAATGGTATTTTTCGGTTACGTATCTTTCTCAGAAATTGATATGTGGAAATGAATAAGACACGATGAGATTACTCCTTTTCCAAGTATTGGAGACGAAATCCAGATGTCAATCTATTGTGATGATTGCAACCCAATGCTAGTTTCAAGTTTCAACTTAATGCGCTCAGAAATTAAAATATGTTTGTCGAAAGGTTCAATCCTTTTGCCTACATGGTGGTTAGGGTTTCAATAATTTCCTTTCACATATCTTATAGTGGATCTAATGGCCAAGGCAACTGACGATCTGTTGAAGGGCTTCTGATAAAAAAGGATTTTTGTCTACAGGACTTTCATTGTCGCTGCCGTTTTCTTAGTAGAACAGATAACTGACTATAGAGTGAATAGAATATGGAAATACAATGTTGGGAAAAAATATCAGCATACCCCAGTCTTGCACTCGAGGACTGCTGAAGAATAAGCCCATATTTTATGTTTGTTACAATACAATTCTTGAGACAAACAATATGACCATCAACGTTAAGCTCATTCATGCTACTATCAATAGTTTAAAAGGAAGGCATTCATTGTAGATGTCTTAAAACACAATTTATAACTGCTTAAAAGCAAATAAAAGATATACGATAGGTAGAAAATCTTTGCCAATTTTTTGCATTTGCATAAAATCATAACAACAATGAGTAAGCGTAAACTTTATCGGGCAAGTCCCAAAGAGTACATACAGCTCAGTCCTCGAAATTTTCGTTGGAATGGAAGATGCTCCAAAAAACCAGTGCCTTGAACCTGCAGAATGTACATGCAAGAAAAGTGCGAGGCAGTCTGGAACAGTTTTAATTAATATGAAATTCTATTTCATTAATCAAATATGTACATAAACATGTACTAAAAAAAATTCCTTTTTTTCTCCATGCACAATTACAGCTCAGACAAAAAAAAAACCTGCAAAATTGTATGCATTGAATAAGAAAATTTACGGCATAGTGAGGGTTTGAAAAAAAATTATGCCGCCTCCTGGAAGTAATCAACCTGTAACTTTAAAACCAGTCAAGTTAAAAATTCCAACAAAGTAAATTTCCAGATGCCCATAGGCCCTAAGGGTTTAAACTTGCTCTAATACCATATGTAACAGCACAAAGTAAACTAACATTAATCTCTTAATGAAAAACAAATACTTACAGTCTACCAAATGATCACAAGATTTTGGGGACGACTCTCCTCCCAACCATAGGCTCAATTGCGCAGGATTCTGCTACAAATGGCCACCCCGAGCCCTCAATCAACGACTACTGTCAGTGCTCCTAAGTCTTAGTATACCATTCTCCTGAGAGAATGAAAGACAGAATCTCGGAATGATAGAATGCAAGAATGCCTCTTATCTTCCTCACCATCTATTAAATAGAACAACATTGGATGGGGAACCACATGCACACACTCCATGTCTCTACATGCAACTTGATTTTTTTAGCTTTCTTGCTTTCCTTTTTTACTTTTCTTTTGATTTTTAGCTTTACTGATTCTTTTTATTGTTTTCTTTGTTTTATTACTATTTATTCTTATTTAGAGCTTTAGTGTAGTTATTACTATTTTTATTATTTTTATTTATTTTCTTGTATATTTTTAAATATTATTTATGATTTATTATTTTTATTCTTTATTATTAAGTGATTTATTCTTTATTATTTATATTATTATTATTATTTATTTTGTATTATTTATTATTTATTATTTATATTATTATATTATTTGTTATTTATTATTATATTATTATATTATTATTTTTATTATTTATATTTATTATTAAAGGGAGGGGTCAATTTATGATTAAGTAATCAACTGGTATCGAATGTGACGAACTCGATGAGATAAGAAACTAATTCTTTGAAGTACTAATTGTTAAATAAGTCAACATTGATCAACAAATCCCCGTGCAAATCAATTAAGCATGATATAGAGTTAAATCATGATGGAAATAGTATTTGCAATAGTGATATTGGAATCAGTGCGCCAAACAGTAAATGGATGTAAAATCAAGGGATTTTAATTTTGAGATAGATGATTTAAATAATGATGGTATCACTAGTAATGGATTTCACCAAAATTTACTTTGGGAAGGAAGAATATATGACGAGGGATTAAGACTCAAGATGATTTAATGATGTGCTTAGATGATTATACCATTGGTGCAAATGATCAACCACCTAGTAGAAATAAGTCGAAATGATTATTGAAAAGTGATTGACACCTTGATGAAAACATATTGACGATGTTTCATGATAGGAAGATAATGATGTACATATGGTTCTTATAGTGATAAGGTATCTATACGATAATAGCGCTATGCATAGGTATTATGACGTTATGTCAAGGTATATTGACATTTTCATTTACTACATGCTGATAAGTATTTAATGTTCAATACTCATGATCGACATGATATGCATAATCTGGCATAGGAATGATGATGTTATAATATGAGAATTATTGACATGTGGTTCATTTATGTTAACTCATGATATGTCTTGATATAATAATGTGATGGTATAACTGAAACATGCGATAGTTCCGTACAAATCTATGACATGCGTGAGCATGCAGTTCCTTGCAAGAGTTGACATGTGGATTATTTCCTATGATACTATGATGGTATGGTTAATGCATTGGAAGCATGTTGAGATGTGATGATTCAAAGGACTCCACAAATGGGCCGAGAGGGCCGGTTTATTTGATGATCTCATGCAAGCCCATACGCACGAGGGAGAATATGTAACGCCATATGGGCTGGGGACAAAACTCAATCAACACTACATATGCCAGTGGTTCCTTTGTCTTGTGTACAACTCTTGATGGGAAGCTCTTGAAGAGCTATAGGACCATCTTGAGGAGGCCCAGTGCCTGATGTTCTAGGCTAGGTGCCTATTATTGGATTGGGATGCCGAAGTCTGGAAGGGATGTAAAGGACTTCGATGCCTGCGGCTGTGCGCCTTAGTAGTTGTGGAGGGAGTGGGCTAGCCTGCGAGATGCCCGTGGTCATTGAGTACCGGACTGGATGCCTGCCTTGGGGCAGATGAGGTCTGAGTCAGGCGCGCTTGGGGCCAGCCTTGGACTAGGATACAGACCGAGTCAGGCTTAGCCTGGTGCCGAAAGTGGGAAAAGGACAGAGATTCCTTGAGATTTCCCGAGGTGTTGGGGACTTTCGATGCCTGCTGGTTATACTAGTTCAGCAGAGGGTGTTGGCAACATGAAGTAATAAAAATAATAATTAATAATAAAAACTTAACTTCAGGACGAAGTTCCTTAAAGTGGGAGAGTATGTAACATCCCTCCCTTAATAATAAATAATAAATAATAAGAACTAATAA
>APFE031706668.1:2639-17311 GCA_000404065.3 Pinus taeda | reverse complement strand
TGAAGTGTTTTTTCCTCCATTACTCATGCAGTTCTCTGGGGAAAAATCCCATGGATATGATCGAGTGTCGTCTTTTTCATCCATGAAAACTCAGTCCAAAGGCTATTCTCGGACAATACCAAATTTTCAGTAGGTGTTCGGATACGATGAATACTTCCACCTCTTCCATCTATAAATAAATGTCACCCTGCATTGAACCAGCTAGTGTTGAAGTTTTGAGTTTTGTACAAGAGCTAAAGTAAGCTGAGTTCATGCTAGATTGATAGTAAGAGCTGAGAGAGAAGTTATGCTGCTGGAATGTTGAGAGGGGAAGTGACTTTGCAAGGCATGTTTAACTGCTGACCTAGTTGGAGGAGATTTGCAACGTCAAGCCTTTATTGGTTGTAATTCTTCTCTTCTTCTGTTGAATAATGAATGACTGTTATTATGGTTCCACTCACGTATTCTTCTGATAATATTTGAGTTATATCCTGCTTGACTGATATATAATTGTATAATATTGGATTTTATGCTTGTTTTGGATTGTTCTTTGTTTGTGCAGGTGTTCATGCATGGAACGTAAGGATAGTGACCGACCAAAGCTAAAGGACAGGAGCGACGTTTCTTCCACGACAAATAGCGTTGGATTCCAGGCAGGTCTTTCTGGCCAACCTTTAAATTATGAAATTAGGAACTTGCATGCAGCGTGTATGATTGTTGCTAGACCCCTGTCGGGCTAGTGGGATCGCCTCTGTCCGCAGAGGGGATTTACCGCCTCAACAATTGGGAAAGCTTTAAAATCATAATTTGTAAATTTAATATGTTTTTCACCTCAAAACTAATTTGAGGTGAAAATAGAGCATTGTTTTTTTTATTTTTAATTTCATCATTTCTCATATGTAATTAATAAGTCTTACGCTGCTCCTAGTCACCTGCTGATATTTCCAAATACATGCCACTGCAAAAGCAAAAGATCATCAAATATTATTTCACCTAGTTTAAGCAAAAAGTCAAGCATAAAAAAAAACAGAGTATTTGAGAAAGCCAAAAGACATTATAAAGTGGGTTTTGGAGAGTGAAAAATCAAAAGTGCCCAAGCCATATGAAGGTCATTTCTTTCTCAAGTTAATTCATTGTTAAAGTTGAAGTTCAGGAGCAAAATCACGATTTTAAGGGGTTATTGAGCAAAAGGAGGAAATTGTTGTGTTCTTGGAGGAAACTGCCCGATGCTACATACCAAAATTTGGCACTACGCACAGGAGCTACGCTACGCACTTGGGCTTTTTCTCCTTTGTTTTTTGAACCAGCGCTACGCTTTTGACTGGGAGACTTTTTGGAGAAATGGTTTGCATATTCAGATTCAACATGATGAGAACATCGATCCCTGAAAGTTTCAACATTTTTGGAGTAACTCTTGGTCACCTAAAGGTCAAAAAACCATCAAAAAATTCCCTCTCTGCCTCTTTTTGGACACACAAGAAGCAGCCTTGGTAGATTCCCCTTGAGGGGGCAAATGACCTCCAAATGTAAAAATGAAAGATATTCTAGAAACTAGACAGGGAGGCCTTTCCAATGCACTATCTTGGGCGCAATTTTGCTAAGGGTAAGGCCTCCAAAATCAGCTGAGAATTGGCACTACGCACAGGACAGATGGCGCTACGCATAGAACCAGTTTGCCCAAAAATCCAAATTTCGCCTAGTTTTCCTACAAGTTGACTTTTTCTTTCATCTTGGATGAATGCATGATTATAAATGATGCTATGCTATGTAAATTTAAGTGTAAAATTACCTTAGAAGGTAGATTCATCATTTTCAAGTGGTTTGGGGGTCAATGAATCAGTTTCCATGGTTTTAGAGGCAAGCTGTTCCACTGCCTATATTCTTGTTCCTAGTTTAGATATGGTTGAAATAGCCCCTTATCTCTTGGATTCGACCCTTGATGGCTAGCATAGGTGGATTTCATGTCTATATTATGTATTTTATTCCTAATTTGTAAAGGTTGGACTCTTGTGGATGGTTTGAGCTACATTGTACATCTCTACAACAGTTTGGCAAGGAAATAAACCAAGATTTGCAGCTACTTTTGTGGGATTCTTGTGGTAATGTGTTTTTTTATTATTTCTCCTTCTATCATTAGTTTTTATCATGTGTTATATGTGCCAAAATCTATTTCATTCTTCTTAACTAAATGAAATCAAGATAGATAGGTGGAATACATTGGTAACAGTGCTCTGCCTTAGGAATACATTTAGTTTTTTATGTTTTCAGCTATTTGAATAGGACTCATGATCCTTTCATGCCCTCCTCAGCTCCTCACTAGTCTTAGACCTACCATCTCACTCAATTCCAAGTGCCAAAATACCTACCTACCTCGCCCCATAGAACACCCTGCAATTTTGACTTGGTTTCCCAGACCCAAAGCTGCCTACTCCATTTGATCCAGCAACAAAATCATCAAAATTAACCAAAACTCGTAGAGCTACTATACCTATCCTAAAATCCATATTCAATTAAGTCATCTCAAGTGAGATTTACAAGGAGAGAGCCCTCTCCCGACCTGGTAGGGCTAGCTACCAGGTTAAGCTTGGTTTGTGGTTATCCTAGGATTGCCTCCCTTCAGCCTAAGGTCAATCTAGGCTTTAAAAGAAAGATTAGTGTAGGTTTCTTTGACTCCTTTAGTCTATTTATCTTCCACACTAACCCTTAGAGGATTAGGTGTCCAACAGTTCTATAGAATCCTACATTTCGCCTTCATACTACATCACTTGTGTATCAAAACTCATTGTGTTACGATTATTTTATAAATATATAACAATAGGCCTTACATCAATATAATGGAGAGAAACAATCTCTATCTTGGAGTGTGAACAAAAAAAAATCTAGTATCAACCAACCCCAAGCACCACTTTCCAAACTATATTGGCATATATAGCAATATATAATACCAGAAACCATATTGTTCAATACAATGCAACCATTGTGCAAACCAAGATAGATAATGAGCACAAAAAATGAGAAATCAACAATGTAAGTAGAATCCCTATATGACCAAGTAAATCTTACGAAACAAATAGTTCATGTTGTAATATTAGTTGCCTCCTATACTTGCAACACCCACTACATCATATTTACAACCAATAAAATCAAAATGATGACAAGGTCACTAGCCAAATTATTGGGTTATGTAAATGGGAATTTACCACTCCCTTGAAAAGTGAAATTATGATAATAAGTGTATATAAATTACCCAAAGTTATAATTAAGGATAGTCTTAGACATAGTGTTTGCAATTTCATTTGCCTCCCTGTGAATGTATGTATAACTCACCACCTGAAATTGTCTCAAAATCATCCTATTTCTTTGTAAACAATTATGCAACAACAAAGAGTTGAATAATGTATGCTTAGTAGCCCACTCTACCACCACCTTCAAGTGACCAACTACTTCCAATGACTCAATATCAAGCCACCTTGCACAAAAAGGAGCCCTCAAAGGGCAATAACCCCAAATCGAGTATTAGTGTCAACACCTCCATTCCATAAGAAGTGGTAATGATGTCCTGGATTAATCAAAATATAAGCACCACATCCATGGTTTATTTTTTCACCCCCAGGGGATATTCCTGTAGAATTTAGTGGAAGAATGCTCTACACCGAACATTTTCTCAATATATGCCTAGATTCATTAAAATAATAAGTAATCCTAGAAATTTTTCCATTAGTATGTGGTGGAGAGTTATCGTAAATAATGAGTTACGAAATTTTCAAATACCCTAGATAATATACAAGGGAAGAGAGCGATATACCTTTTTCCAAGTCATCCATTCTTTCAGATACTCTTCCATGGAATTGTTGTTACATACAAGATTAATGTTAAAAAATATCAACACATCAAACAAAATTTGTATCATAAATGAACACTTCATAAAAAGGTGGACCACATCCTCCAAATTAACCCCACAAATAATGCATCTACCCGAAACGTTGAAACCTCTTCGACATAAAATCTCTCATGTTAACACCTTATTCTTCTAAGTTAACCAGCTAAAACGTTTGAGCTTAAGAGGGATATTCCAACCCTAAATCTTCTTATACTGCCAATAAGATGTAGATAGTAAAATTGGAGGCGATATATACCAGTATGCCTCCTCGAAAATAGACTGACTCAAGATTAAAGCACTGATCTAAGAGAAAGAATCTTACTTATCGATAAAAACAATACCAGCCAAAGAAAATTTATGCACATACATGTCCCAGTATGTAGCCAATTCACCATAAATACCAAGATTCAAGGAGCTCCCACGTAGGGAAGAGTCCATAGTTAACCCTGTTATGATTAAGGATAGTATATACCTTGATTATGGATATGTCTAATAAGGTTAGAATGAAGTGTATTGTATTCAATAAATATTTTAATGGGATCAAGCCCAATATCAACCATTGTACCATTTTCGATCTTGCACTTATTTTTCGCTAATATCCAATGAATGGATTTCATAAATCCATTTCATATGTAGGAGACAACATGTGGAAAACAAGCCCCTTCCTCGATCCATTCCACCAATGATAGATTCACCATGTACTTTTCCCTAATAATTTTCTATCATATTCCATCTCCAAATAATTCCCTCCAACAATTTTTCTCCAGAAGTGCCACCCAAAAGTTTTTAGGTCCTTAATACCCCATCCCCCATCTTCCTTTCTCTAAGATATGACCTCTATACGAGCCATATGATATATATGTACACCCATGGACCCTTCCCATATAAACTTTGAAATGATAGAATTGATCCTCCTAATGATATGTTTAGGTAATAAATAGAGATGCAACCAATATACCACTATGCTTTGAAGAACCACCTGAACAATTATTAATCTACCTCCTAGTGTAAGCCACCTATGTGTCCAAGTAGACAACATGTGTCCAAACTTAACAACAAGACAATTCCACTCCTTATTTCCCTAATGGTTTAAATTTAGGAAGAAGCCAATATATTTAAAGCCCATGTCTAATGACACATGATCCACATAATAAATTCCAACAATCTCCAATATTTGTGCCTCACTGGGAAATGAATAAATCAACAATGATTTAGAATCATTCATATATAATTGAGTTGCATCTCCAAAAATGAAAATAATATGGTGCATCTACTCTGACTCCATGATTGAAAGTTTACCAAAGAGCAGAATATCATCCATGAGTATTAACTAAGTGATATGATTTCTCCTAGTAATACCCACACCAATAAAATTCTATGGAGAGTGAGATTTTGGCTTTGGCCCACTCTCCCTAGTGAGATGTTGACCTAATATTTTTTTGCATTATCATATAATCGATTGCTTATAACGAGCCCCAAGGGTTAGCTCAACCGGTCAAATCAGTGTGTCGTCAATCGGGAGGTCACGGGGTCAATTCTCCCTAAAGCCCTTGGGGTTAGGCCTAGTTATTGGCCGCAAGGATCGATTCCCTTCGGGGTTGATCAACCCAAATATTTCTGTGGACGTAGTGGACAACCAATAACCAGGGTGTCTGTGAACCACACCAAAAAACAAAATCGATTGCTTATGAGGCAATACAATTTACCCACACACAAAAAAATATTGAAATTAGCATAGCTATATAACTCAAATGGATTACGAATGTTGATAGGTCCATCAACTTTATCCATCACTTTCTATCTAAAAATTTAAACTACAATAACTAAATTAAAATTCCAAAAATCCACCAAATTATATTGGTTACCATAAATCCCTATTGTATGTCCAATTTAATAAATAAAAAACCCTTAATCACACCTATCTAAAGGACCAGGTAACATGGCAACACACCCCTATGGAAAATATGGATGTTTCAATCCAATTGTGTATTGACCATCATTTAAAAAAAAAATACTTAAAACACCCTACAGTCTTATACTAATTGTATCTGAAAATAATATGTAAGATTGCACTCCAATCATTCAAAGTACTAGCCGTGGTGATTTTGGTCATTGATTCACACATTTTCACCCAAACTAGCCTCAACTTCACAATAGATGGTGGCTAGCGTAACCAATCTATCTCACTTGTGGTGTCCTATAATAGCTTCAATTTGCATTCTCCACTGTTATGCTCCTTTGCACTTCAGATTGGAAAACATTGGCATCACTTGTTTGGAAACTACCATTTTAGTAGAATTTCTCATAAATTCCACTCTATGGCATTGTATTGCAGACAACAATTTCCATACTTCCCACAACCTTCAATTAGTTTTTCACATGCCTACCTCTTGCAAGTCAAATGGTCATCCAAATGCCCTTGTGCTCATTCCTACTAGTAGATGGATTGTAATGTAGCTTCATTGGATTTATCCTCTCCTAACAATTATTTTTGGATTCATGTTCCCTTTTTCATTCTCTGGTTTTCTTCCATCCCTTTCTCTTTTCTCTCTCTATTTTATTTTGATCGATCCTACTCTTTGCATGCTAACATAACATGGTTTATTCTCTACGACCTTACACAGAGGTCTACATCTTTGGTCGACTATATTATTTTTTCTCCACTTATCTCTAGCCAAACCCCTTCCCTTCTACCTTAGACATTGTGGGAAATTCCCACTAGCTATTGCTCTTGTTGCACTATATCTCTTCCTCCTGTCCCTACTGCATGGTTTTCCCATCAGTTTTCTACAACTCTTATCTCCCCTCCCATGGCCCTTTTATTTCTTCTCCTTTCTAACCCCTCCTCCATGCCTCGTCAATGTGCCCGTGTCCACAAGGGAGTGACCTACTATTAGGAGAAGGCCCATTGGGGCAACATATGCATGTAGCACCACCTAGAGGAAACCAAAACCTATTTTTACAAACTTGCACCAAGCCCCATCCAGGAGGGACTAATGTGTGCTAAGGAGGAAGGAACCTATCATAGACTCCAACTCTTGGACAAGAAGATACTTGTGGAGATGGCAGATTGGGTACGGGATACTAGGCACACTCACAAACACTTTAACCAATATATGCACATATTTGATTTATATTGGCACATGAATTTCCTCCTTGGAAAAAACTTATTGGATCGACACGAGCATTGAGTGGATTTCCTCCTTTCACTTGAGCATTTGCATCACCATATGAAGGATTTGGACCGATGGATGGAGCACATTGAATAACACCTTGGTATCTCAACCCCAACCATAGGCATTCCAAGTAATAGTTAATACCCCTTCCAAGTTGCAACCATGGATTTTGATCCTTCTATTTAGTTTATGGCATGCTTCTGCTCTATTAGTTTTTTTTCCTACTATACACTTCTAAGGTTGTTTAGGCCAACTTTGAGTGTTTGTATGTTAAATTTGGACTATCTCAATACTTTTTTTTCTTTAGTATCTCTAAAAAGAGTGAAATTTTGGCTTTGGTCTAGTCTCCTTAATGAGAAACTGACATAATCTTTTTTATTATTATCATGTAATCCACTATTCAAAAGGAAATATAATTTACCCCACACAAAAAAGATTGAAATTAGCATAGATATATAACTATTTTAGTTGACGAACATTGATAGGTACATCAACTTTATACATCAGTTTATAACTAAAAATTAAACTACAACAACTAAATCAAATTTCCAACAATCCATCAAAATTCTACTAGTCACCAAAATTCCTTTTTCTATGTCCAATTTAATAAATTTAAAACCCTTAATCCCACTTGGCCGAAGGACTAGGGGACATGGTAGCACGACCCCATGGAAAATATGAATGTTTCAAGATAGGTTCATGTTGATTTTCATTCAAAACATCAATACTTTGAGCACCCTACACTCAGGCCTTAATTGTAATCCATGCAAACATCTATTAACTGGGACTTCACTTACACAGAGTACTAGGAGAGTGATTTTGGCCATGGATTTGTGCATTTTTCCCATGCAAAGCTCAACTTCACAAGAAAAAGTGGCCAAAAAAACTATTATATCCCTCCAATGGTGGCTTTTGATAGCTTCAATTACAATTCTCTACTGTTATGCTCATCCTCACTCCAACATGGCAAGATTCGGCATAACTTGTTGGGAAACTACCATTTTAGTGGAGTTCTCCTACTTTCACTCTATGGCACTACAGTGTAGATGGTAATTTCCATACTTCCCTCAAACTTCAGTATTTTTTTCATGTACCTTCCTCATGTTGAATCCCATACCTTCTACCTTGAACACTATTGGTTGTTCCCATTGGCTCTAGCTCTTATTGCATTGTCTCTCCTTCTCGTGTCCCTACTATGTAGATTCCCCCTGGGTTTCTATATCTCTTGTCTCCCCTTCCTTGACCCTCTAATTTCTTCTCCTAGCTACCCCCTCTCCCATGCCTCGTTAGCGTGCTTGTGTCCATAGGGGATCGACCTACTATCAAGAGCAAGTCCACTAAGGCAACACATGATTACACCAATGTCTGGAGGAAACTACCTCGTGTTTCTTCAAATTCACATTGGGTCCCTTCCAAAAGGAACTAACCTTTTATGAGGAGGAAGGAACCTCTCATAGCCTCTAGCTCTTAGAAACATAGGTACTTACTAAGATGGAATATTTGGTACTAGACACTAAGCACACTTGTGAATGATTCAACTAGTGTATGCACATAGTTGAATTATATTGGCACATGAAGTTCCTCCTTGGTAGAACCTTATTGGATTGGCGCGAGAATCGGGTGGATGTCATCCATTCATTTGAGCATATGCATCACCATATGAAGGAAATATACCAAAGGATGGAGAAAATTGAACAACACCTTGGTATCCCAACCCCACCTGGAGGCATTCCAAGTGACAACAAAGATCCCATCCAGGTTGCAACCATGTATTTTGATCCTTTTACTTGTTTTATATCATGCCTTTGCTCTATTGGTCTTTTATTCCTAATATCCACTTACAAGTTCATTTAGGCTAGTTTTTAAGTTTTTGTATGTTAAATTTGAACTACCATAGTTCTTTAATTTCTTTTACTTCTCTACGAAGAGTGAACTTTTGGCTTCAACCCGGTCTGCCTAGTGAAAGATTTATGTAAGAATTTTTAGAATTATCATGTAATTTATTGTTTAGAAGGAAATACAATCTGCCCCACAAAAGAAACAAATTAAAATTAGCATAGCTATATAATTCAAATGGATGATGAACATTGATATGTCCATCAAATTTAAACATCATTTCTAACTAAAATTTAAAGTATAATAACTAAATCAGAATTACAACTTTCCACCAGAATTCTACTGGTCACCAAAAATCCCTATTCTATGTCGAATTTAATAAATTAAAAACTCCCTAATCCTTCCTAGCTAAAGGACCACGAGACGTGGTAGCATGCCCTCGTGGAAAATATGAATTTTTCAATCTAGTTGCATGTCAATCATTCTTCAAAAAATCAATGCCCTAGGCACCCCACACTCATATCTTAATTGTAATCCTTACAAACAATCTGTTGGCTAGGACTCTAGTCATCATGCAAAGTATTAGCCGATAGTGATTTTGGCCATGGATTTTCACATTTTTCTCCCAGGCCAAGCTCAACTTTGCAATAGATGGTGGGAAGCACAACTAGTTTGTTTCGCCTTTGGTGGTGTTTGATAGCTTCAAATTTCATTCTCCACTATTATGCTCCTTTGTGCTTCGACATGGAAAAAAATGACATCACTTGTTGTGAAACTACCATTTTAGTGGAGTCACTCCTACTTTCACTTGGCGGCACTATAGTGCAGGTGAAAATTTCCATACTTCCCATAGCCTTCAGTTTATTTTGCACCTTCCTTCCTCTTGTAGGTCAGATGACCGTCCAAATTCCCTGCTCTCAAGGCCGCAAACAATCAAAGTTCATATACTCATTGCTACTAGTAAAAGTCTTTGGATGCATCTTAACTAGATTTCTCTTGGCTTGGCAATATTTTTTGTATCTGTACTCTCTCTTTGCTTCCTTGGTCTTCTTCCTTCCCTTATGTGCTTCTCTCTATATTTTCTTTTAATCGACCCTACTCTCTTTACGCTCACATACCATAGGTTCTTGTTTGTGACCTTAGCCATTGGTCTATGACTCTAATTGGCCTTATTATTTCCACTTCACTTCTCTCTAGTTTATTCCATTACCTTCTACCCATGACATTATTATTGATTCCCATTTGTTATGGCTCTAGTAGAGCTATCTCTCTTCCCCATGTCCCTTCTACATGGCTTCCCCTAGGCTTCATGTACCTCTTGTCTCCCCTCTCTTGACCCTCTACTTTATTTTTCTTGATAATCCCTCCTCCATGCCTTCCAATGCACCCATTTCTGCAAGGGAGCGACCTATTATCGAGAACGAGCCCACCGAAGTAGCACATGCTTGTACCAATGCCTGGAGGAGACCATTACCTGTTTATGTGAAGTCACATTGTGCCCCATCTAAGAGGAATTAACCTATATTGAGGAGAAATGGACCTATCATAAACTCAAACTGAAGTCACATTGTGCCCCATCCAAGAGGAATTAACCTATACTGAGAAGAAATGAACCTCTCACGGACTCAAACTCTCAGACACAAAGGTACTTGTTGAGATAGATGACTAGGTACTAGACAATGGGCATACTCGTGGATGCTTCAACCAATATATGTACAAATTTGATCTATATTGGCAGATGAATTTCCTCCTTGGTAGAACGTCATTGAATTGGCATGAGCATCGAGTGTATGTCCTGCATTCACTTGAGCATCTACATTGCCATCTGAAGGACCTATACTAACAGATGGAGCACATTGAACAACACCTTGGTATCTTAATCCCACCTAGAGGCATTTCATGTGACAAAAAAGACCCCATTTACGTTGTAGCCATGGATTTTGATCCTTCATCGTAGTTTATGTCATGCTTCAACTCTAATGGTTTTTTGTTCCTACTATCCACTTCCAAGGTCATTTAGGCTAGCTTTTAGGTTTTTGTATGTTAAATTTGGGCTATCTGAGTACTCTATTTTCTTCTGCCTCTCTATAGTGAATGACCTTTTGGTTTTGGTCCAGTATCATTAGTGAGATATTGATGTAATATTTTTTAATATTACCATGGAATCCACTATTTAGAAGGAAATACAATTTACCTCACAAAAGAAACAGATTGGAATTAGTGTAGCAATATAAATCAAATGGATGACAAACATTGATATGTCCATCAACTTTATACATCAATTTCTAACTAAAAAATAAATTACAATAACTAAATCAAAATTCCAACAATCCACCATAGTCACCAAGAATTTCTATTATGTATCCAATTTAATAAATAAAATACCGTAAATCCTAATAATTCCAAAATATTTTTAATATCTTTTATTTTAATAAACTTTTAGCTTATCAAAACCATAAAACCACTAATCTACTCCTTGTAAATTTGTTAAAATAGCCATCTCTGCAACTATAAATTTACAAGTAAAAATGCCTTAGGAATTTGTTAAAGAAAATACCTCACTTTTTAGAAAAAAAAGATATTTTATTAAAATATTACATTGAAATTCTTCGATAAATTAAACTCATTTATGTTTTTCCTCTTTGGAGGATATTCCACATTTTAAACATACATCAACTTACTTTAAAAACAAAATAACATATAAATGTTGATATTCTGATCAGTACTAGTTCAAACGGAAATTGATCAAACAATGAACCAAAATGAACAGTCGGAGAGAAAAAATAGTGTCAACAAAGTTTGCATTAATTGTCATAACTAGATGTTGGGAAAGTTATTGTAGGCATTCATAGTCATAATTTTGTTGATGTGAGTTTTTTCTAGAATACTTTGTAGTATCATTGAGGTGTCTGACGTTGTGGTTGAACACTTCACACATCTTCAGGGACATAAAACTATAATATTGATAGAAAGAGTGCTAGACCAAAATTAAATAGATAAAGAATATAAACATTAGGGGATGTAAGGAAATTGTAAATGATAATGAATGAAAATTTTGATAGTAATATTGATTTCAATATACCATAACATAACTTGTCATCTTCTTCATCATAACAGATTTATTATAATATTTTATTTCCATTAATTTTTATTTAAAATAAATGATTGTTGAGAGTTCTTTTATAGTACAATATTGAAAATATGTTGTAATACTACATTAGATGAAATATTAAATCAAATAATAATAAAACATAATATCAACTCAATAACAAAGTAACAAAAAATATAAATAATAAATTGATTCAATTCGATTCAAATTGTTTTATTTTAATTTTATTTTTATTGCACCACGAGGTGTTTTACAACTCAATATAAGGGAGATGTGTAGGTATTAAACATTAGATGTTAGATGTATGTAAGTATGTCAATATTTTTTAAATGTTGGCTCTATAACACATTACATATGATGAAGATACACATAACAAAATATATATAGATAAAAAAAAATAGTTTAAATTTTATATTTTAACTAAAATATTCTTGATCTGTCCTCGTTGGGGGTGACTGACTTGAGAAGAACGCCATATCAGGGTATTTCAAGCCCTACCGTGTAGTCATAATGAGGACACTAAATGACAAGTACAAGAGGCCCGATGGCTTGTAGTAGAACTTTCTAGAGATTGCATCGCTTCTTATTGTCGTGGCGATGGTTGTGGTGAGCAGAAGCATCGTTTTAGAGATCAAAAGTTGGAGGTTGAAAGGTAACACCTACTTTTTTCATTCAGAGAGCCTCTTTAGAGAGTCAAGTTGGGGTATCGAAGCTGTTAAAGGTTGGCATTCAGAGGAAGCACTGCAAGCAAGAGTTGAACAAGTAGTTATATGGGATCCTGGGTCAGTGCTTGAGCGAGGATTGGCTCTGCGTGGATGTCTCATAGTGGCCCTCTATTGAAATATGGCAACAAGAATATTCCAATTTAATTTGTCCTTGAATTAAATTGTGAATTAAAATCGAATTTAGTCTTAACAGCTACTTGGAAATAACTAATTAATTAATTTTAAATAAATTAGTTGGAGAAATTCAAGTTAGAAGTTTTTTTGAAGTCATGCAAGAGTTATCCCTTAAATTAAGGAGATAAGATTGAGTTATATTTGAGTTGTAATTAGTTAACTCAGTTTACTAAGTTAAGTGCAGTTAAATTAGTTCCAAATTGTTTGAGGAACTAATAGTGAGTTAACAGTCACTTGATGCATTAATGCACTCAACTAGTGCTACTCCAGTTAACTGAAGATTCCCTCATCAGAACCTCATGCATGTCTATTCTGAGAAAGACCCAGTTGAGATTAATGTTCAAGGACAACGTACTATCATTTTCATGTGTTTCTCATGGAGAAAACTCATGCATGCAGTCAAGGATAAATCCTTGAGGATTGCGCAGTTTTGGAAGAGAGATCATCCACTTGGTAATAGGGAATCATCCACAAGGAATAGCAAAAAGAAATAGGAGCTTGGAGGGCAGAGAGGAAGGATAGAGAGAAGCCAAGATTGCCTGTGAGCATCTATGAGGATTGTACTTGTTAACACCCAGGTTGTTCCCTATGACTCCCAAGGGAATACGACCGGGGTAACCACTAACCAACCTTTGGATTATAGATCCTAGCCTATCTATAATTAGAGAGGGCTCTCTCTTTAAGTTTCAGCTATGTTTTGTGAGTATCTTGGGCTAGTTTAAAGTTTCAGTTTCCTGTTTGAGACTTTGGTTGATGAAATTTTGTTGTAAGAAGGGCATGAAGAGTTCAGAAGATGCAAATCCGTTGGGCATATGGAGTCAGAAAAATGAGATAGTTCTGGTGCCTATGATGGAGAAAGTTTTGCTGCAAGGCTAGATGGCTATTGTTAATATAATTTCCAATTTAGTGAGTGAAACAATGAGATATGGAGTTACCAACAGTGTGATATAAATTTGAACGACAATCCCTACTTAGCAGCATAAACGAATTACCAAATAGTGTCTGTGAGGTTTTCAGAGCTTATTGGAGCAATTGAGAATTCCAATTTAAACAGCTGAAAGTTATGAAAAAACATGTATAGTGAAATTAGATTGAGATCAGGGTGTCTCCATGGACAAATCCTGAGCTATTCTTTTTCTTTCTTTCCTAGATTCAGAAACAACATGTGAGAGGGATGAGTTAAAATAAATAACAGAAAAATTAACAGAGATAGAGAAACACTTATTATATCAAGTCATAGCACTAGAATCCTGTAGCGTTCAATGGTTCCAATCACAACATGCACCAATAAGACTCAGTTCCTATAAACTCCAAGCTTTATTAATCACATCCTTCTGAAAGTTACAGCTGAGTTCTCAGTTCTTCATAAGAGAAACAACCAAAAAACAATAATCACCAACCCCTTGGAAGTGTATGCGAGGGGGAATATATACAATAGGTTTTACAAAATATCTCAATGCTGATTCATTTGATACATTAACTGTGCTCACCAACTTTACAAATATCAGATAAGAAATTTATTGCTAGTCTGGGTGTAAGATAAATGGTCTTTAGTGTTGTCAGGCCTCTTCTTGACCTTTGGAAGAGCGTGAGTCGGTTGAGCGTTTCTGCTTTAATGTTGATTGATGTGAATGATGTGTCTTTATGCTCTGTCATGCTGAAGCTTTTTCTCGGCCCTGCTACCTGTAGCTGTCGTTGCTGTTCTTGGTGGCTGATCTTCATGCTGAGGTGGCTCATTCCACCTTTCTGTCATAGTATGTGTATCACACTTTCTGAAGGTGATGACTTATATA
>APFE031706666.1:36709-50889 GCA_000404065.3 Pinus taeda | reverse complement strand
TAACATGCCCCTCTCCTTCAAAAAAGTGTTGTCCTCAACGCTTGAGTAGTTCTAGATGCTTCTGTATAAAGTTCTCATCCTCCCATGTGGAATATTCAATGGGTAAGTTCTTCCACTTGATGAGATAACCTGAAACTGATCGATTTCATAGCTGTCGAGTTCTTGTTTCTGTGACTTCTTCAGGTTCTAATATGATTTTTCCTTCTTCGTCAAGTTCTGGCAATATTGTTTGATCTGGGAGCTTTTCACCTATAACCTTCTTTAAGCATGAAACATGGAAAACTGGGTGCACTCAGGAAGATGAAGGAAGTTCCAATTTGTATGCCATAGTACCAATATTTTGCAACACCTTGTGAGGACCATAATACTTTGGTGATAATTTATTATCCTTCTTAGCTTGCTTGAGGGAAATTCGTTTGTATGGTTGTAGCAATAGAAATACCCAGTCACCTACATGGAAACTTCTTTTGCTGAGATGTTAATTTGCCTATTGTTTCATTCTATTCTGCACCAAAGTGAGGCTATCCTTTAAGAGTTGGATAACTTTTTGTTGATGCTCGATGTGATCTTCTATTTCTTGAACCTAAGAATTTTCTCTTAAATATGATGTGATGGATGGTGGATGATATCCCATAAAGTGCCATAAATGGGGTCATTTTTGCTGCAGTATGGAAGGAAGTGTTATATCACCATTCAGCGAGAGGAAACCATTTGACCCATTGTGTTTGTTTATCAAATACAAAACAACGAAGGTATCCTTCCAAATATTTGTTCACTATTTCAATTTTCCCGTAATATTGAGGATGATAAGATGAGCTATGAGCTAACCAAGTACCCAGACAAGAAAGTAATTCTCTCCAAAAATTTCCAGTGAAAATAGGATCTTTGTCACTTACAATAATCTTTGGGTTTCCATGTAGCTTTTGAATTGTTTCCATAAATGTAGTAGAAACTGTACTAGCTTTAAATGGATGAGATAATGCACAAAGGTGTGCATACATGGTAATTCTATCAACTACCTCCATGATGACACTCTTTCCTTCGGACTTGGGTAAACGTGTGATAAAATCCATTGAAACATCCTCCTAACATTGACTTGGAATGGATAAAGGTTGTAATAGACCCGGGGTCTTAATTGTCTCAACTTTATTTTGTTGGAAAACCAAACATTCCGCCATAAACTTTTGAATATTAGATTTAAGGCCATCCCAAAAAAATTCCTTCTTAACCATGTGGTAATTTTTTAAAAATCTTGAATGCCCTCCTAAGGGAGATGTGTGCAATTCTAGAAGAATATTTTGTTTGATTTGGGAATTCTTACAGAGGTATAAGTGATCTTTGTACCATAACGAATCATTTTTCCAGCTTAATGTATCAGATATACTGGGATCTTGCTGCAAATTTTGAATGAGTGCCCAGACATTTTCGTCATTCTTCCATTCATCCCTTACCTCTTTTATCCAATTTGGTTGGATATTAGAAATGGTACAAAGCAATGCTTCCACATCCTCACCCTTTCTTGAGAGTGCATCTACAACAACCTTTTTCTTCCATTTTTTGTAGATGACTTCAAAGTCATAACCCAACATCTTTCTGACCCATTTTTGCTGCTCTTCTGAAGATAATTTTTGTTCTAAAAAGTATTTAAGACTATCATGATCTGTTTTTATCTTGAAGAGTATTTCCATTAAGTAAGGTTGCCATTTCTTAAGTGCATGTAGTATTCCCAACATTTCCTTCTCATAAATATCTTTTTGTAAATATTTTCCTTTGATTGGATGACTTTCGAAAGCAATGGGTCTTTCTTCTTGCATTAAAACAACACCAATTCCATTTCTCGAGGCATCACATTCCACAATAAAGATTTTTTTGAAGTCTAGCGTAGCTAAGGCCGGTGCCTGGCACATTGCCTCCTTAAGATGTTCAAAGGCCTTTGTTGCTTATGGAGTCCAAGAAAATGCATCTTTCTTCAGTAATGTTGTTATAGGTGCCACTATTCTCCCATAGTTCTTAACAAAATTGTGATAATACCCTGCCAACCAAAGAAATTCTCGCAAATGCTTTATGGATGTGGGAATTTTCCATTTCTTAATGGCTTTAATTTTGCTAGGGTCTACCTTAACACCTTCATGAGACAATATGACCCAAATATTCCACCTCTTGTACTCCAAAGAAATAATTGGAGGTTTTTGCATATAATTGTTTCTCCTCCAATAGTTTGAGCACTCTGTCAACATGATGAACATGATCCTTCCAAGACTTGCTGTAGATTAGTATATTATAAAAAAATACTAACACAAATTTTCTAAGGCAGGGTTTGAAAATGAAATTCATCAAACCTTGAAATGTAGAAGGCGCATTAGTAAGGCCAAAAGGCATGACCAAAAATTCATAATGACCCTCATTAGTTCTAAATGTTGTTTTTGGAATGTCTTCAATCTTCATTCTAATTTGATGATATCTTGAATGAAGTTCTAACTTGTTGAAGTAAATATCTCCGTGCAATTCATCCAATAATTCATCAATGGCAGAAATGGGAAATTTATCTTTAATAGTGAGTTTTTTGAGCTCCCTATAATCCGGACACATGTGCCATGATCCATCCTTCTTGTGTAGGAATACTATTGGAGCAGAGAAAGAACTTTGACTAGGTTGAATTATACCAGCCTCTAGCATTTCTGCAACCATACATTCAATTTCACTCTTTTGGGCATATGGATATCTGTAAGGCCCAATGTTTGGAGGAAAACTTCATGGAATTAAATGAATAGCATGATCATGATCAAAAATAGGTGGGAGGCCTTTGGGAGTCTCAAATAACCTGGAATGATTGTCCAAGACTTTTTGGAGATATGGAGAAATAGATGATTCCAATGTGGGAACCTCTAGCGAACATAATTGTGCAATTATGCCTCGCTGTTCTTTCTTTAGAATATTTGTCATACCATTAGAGCTGATTATCTTTCTCGGTTTCCCTGTGAAACCCCTTAATTCGACTTCCTTTCCTTCCAAAAAAAAATTCAAGAAAAGTTCTTGAAAATTGAAAGATCGTACCCAAAGATTGTAGCCATTGGACTTCTAGTACAACATCATCACCACCCATTAGAATGGAAAGAATTGGACTATTCAACACGTATTATCCCATTGATAGCTTGATATTATGACACTTTCCATAGAAATATATGGTTCCTCCATTTGCAACCATCACTTGACACTGGTGCTCGATATAGGAAGCAATTCAATTCCTTGGCTATCTTACAATGAATAAAATTATGGGTACTTCTTGAATCAATCAACACTATTACCTTTTTCGTCTTGATATGTCCTTCTATCTTGATAGTTTGAGGAGTGGTAATTCCGGCCAATGAATTACAAGATATGGTTGGATTCATTTCTTCTTTCTCTAGGGTTTGTCCTTGGTGTGTATCCTGTTCTTTTGATATTTCTTGTTCCTTTTCTTCTTCCTCTTCACAATCTATGTAAAATAATTTCTTCTCAGCACACTTATGACCTTCAATGTCTTTTATATCACAACTGTAACAAAGATTTTTTTCTCTTTTTTCTTCCAATTGTTGTGGTGTCAACCTTGTAGGTTGTGGAAGGCTAGGGGAAACAAGACTTCCATATTTATAACTGTTAGTGGTAGGCTTCCTTGCCATAATTTTGCTTTCAATTTTTCTTGCCAACCTGAATGCCTTCTCCAATGAATCAGGTTCCCAAAGGCGAACCTCATGTTGGATGTTATCCTTTAAAGTCCCTATGAACACATCAATCCTATGCTCCTCTCGAGTATCTTTTACCCTTATATTCAATTTTTGAAGGTCCTTAATGTGCTCCACCATTGAACCCTTTTGTTTGAGATTTATCAATTGGCTAAAAATGGTGTTGCTTTTTATATCCTCATAATGTGCTATCATTTATTTTGTAAAAATTGTCCAAGTGACAATTTTTTATGAGAGCAAAGCCATCAATACCATACAAACTGATAGGGTTCCAAATATAAAGTTGCAATGCGTACCTTTTGTGTGTTTTGCACATTATGGAGATCGAAATATTGCTCCATCTGTAGTATCCATGTTACGAGATCCTTGCTATCAAACTTTCTCATATCGATCTTTGGAACATGGTGGGTCTTCAATCCAATGTTAGAGTATATGAAATCATTACTAACATTTCTTTTGTTCTCATATTGAGTTTCCTCTACTACCGTTTCACCATTAGTGAGCATTTCTTGTAGCAACTTTGTCAAATCTATCTTCAAATCTTCCATGTCGTCTTAAATTTTTTCTCCTATACCATCCATCTTAGCTTCCATTCTATCCATATTAGCTTCCATTCCATTCTTTAAACATCCATCTAAGCTTGAGTTACTTTTTGTGAGAGAGAAATTTGTTGCACTTGGTTTCGTAATTTTGATATATCATGTTGCATTTCTTCCTCTTCTTCATGTGTCATAGTAGATATTTCAGGTTGCTTACTAGGTGTTTCCATTTTCTTTCTTCTAGTCATCAATGAATGATAATTATGCTTCACAATTCCCTTTGAATCACTTCAAACTACTTTCTCACACAAGACTTATGCAAATTTAAAAAAAACTACACACTTATTTTATTTATTTATTTATTTTTTCTGCTTTGTATGAGCTCGATATTGAAATGACTTTAACTATAGAATTTTGGATCCTCCAGTTATAAAATTTCGGCTTATGATAGCCCGCCGAGTCTTCTTTCCAACCCCCCAAGTCTGATTGCTATTGGATTTTTTGAAGAAAGAGTTATGCCCAATCTCCCACGATGACCTATTTATAGACTCGTTCAGTAGAGCGACCTTGTATGACGTGCCACGTGTCACTGTTTCGACCTTAGGTTCTGAAAATGGTACCAAAAAACTATAGTACATCCAATTTCTGTCACTTTTTACAAATTTTCAATTAGATGCTCAGTGAGAAAGTTATGATGAGTTTTCCAAGTTGACGTGTTTGAGATCGAATTCAGGAGCCTACAAAAACCTTAACTTCCGAGGTTCATATCTTCGAACATATAGCGTGACAAGATCTGAAATTTTGTCACGAGGTTTATCACAATTTCGTCTCAAATGGGTTTTAATTTAGGCTTGTGAATATTCGTATAAAAAATGTTATAGCGAAAATTCCACGATGGCCTGTTTGAAGCAGTGAAACCCTAGAATCCAAAGCTATGATACCAATTTTTAGGCAACTAGCTCACAAAATAGAAGAAAGAGATAGATCAATGACATAAAAAGTAGTCTCTTCGATGGGGTAACCTCCTTTGCATTACATAAAATGAACAATTATTGGATGATACAAATGACAAGACCTCATTTCTATATATAAGAGTTTAAAGGGTCACAATATAATCAAATCCAATATAACAATAATAATGTAAGGGCACAACAATAACAATATGGGGACAACATGGGCACAACAATAACAATACGGGGTACAATGACAATATTAATAACGGAATACACTAGTATTATAGGGACCTAACATAACTCTAACTATATGTCGAATACAATCATGCATGCTAGCCTAATTTAATCACACCAAGATACCATTCTAACATTCTCTCATGGTTAATGCTAGTGCAAAGTTTGACATAAAAAATATGTGTTTCAACTTACACAATTATGGTATTGATCTAGATTTATGCAAGTACTAAATGAAATAAAAATTTAAACAAAAATAATGAGCTTTGGCAAAAACTGAACTTCAATTCATTAATAACAAATACTGAAAATTGTTTACATGTAGAATGTAAATAAAATAGCTCGAATGATGGTAGCTATCTCTGAGAAGACATGTAACAACTACATGCCTTTTGAATTGCGTTACAATGAGGCTAAGAGGCAATTTTATTAATGAGAAACAACAAAAAACCAAAAACATCCAAAAACCTAACCCTACGAGATGAAGTGTCAAAAGTTTGTGAGCCCCATTGGGATTAGCTGGAATGCCAACTTCCCAGGGTTGTAATTCGTCCATATGATCTTCGTTTGGCATGCACGATAGCTCATTAGAGATATATTTATGAGGAATTTTAATTTTTGGACAAGATGTTTCCCATGAATTTTGGGCTTTACATGTTTTTCAAAAATATGTCGTTTAGTGCCTCAAAATGGCTCCAGAAGTTCAGGACCCAAAAAATTACCAAAAGTAGAAAGGTGATAGAATTAAGGAAACTGAAAAGAAATAATGTTGGGGGTCCAAGTGTAATAGGCGGATGGAAACCAATGTCCACATGGATCATTCCTCCCCCCTTAGGAAGAAATCATCCCCATTACATTGAGTGCCTCCATGAGATGGGGAAACTTATGCTGAACTTTGTCCCTAGTGAGTCGCGTGCCTTGGTGCAAGAGCTGGCCAACTTTGACAACACGATACAGATGGATATTCTGTTGATGAGTGTTCTTGATCTGTGTGTCCATGATTTGATCAGTTTTGGCCTATCCCATGTAATCTAGGTTGACCTCTGTTGGCGTCAGTTGTTCCACAATGTCTGATGTATCTAGTAATAGTGGGAAGTATGGTTGAAGGCAGTCCACATTGAAAATTGGGTGTAGGCCAAGGAATGGGGGAATGTTGAGCTCAAACACATTGTTTCCCCAAACCTTAGTGATGGTGTAAGGCTCATATCAGAGTGGTTGAAGCTTCCAAAGGGCTATGACAAGGCATTATTTATGCAAATGCAAACAAACTTTGTCGCCCAATTGGAACTTATGTGGTACCTAATGTTAATCATGTCATTGTTTTTACTTAAAATTGGATTTATCCAAGATGTCATGAACCTGCTAGAGGATGTGTTCAATAAAACTAGTTTCTTTATCAGCCTCAGACTATACATTTGTAGATCCTTATTATGTAGTCACATGAGGCATGACAACATCAATCAAACGTAATGGTTGAAATCTGAGACCCACTTTAAAGGGGTTGTGACATGTTGAGCTATGGATAGCTCTATTATAGTCGTGCTATACACAGGGAAGGTTTTCATCCCATGTTCGTGGATGCTTGGAGTTGTACATGCATAGTGTTGAACCTCAGAATTGCCCTCTCCTTGACATTTTTTATCACCTTTTTCTCTCATTTTCTCATAAGACTACAGATCCAATCAAAGATAAATGCTAGGTTTTGTCTTAGGGACAACATTAAAATGATCACCATATTATATTTTCATGTTCTTGCTATTTTAATAGATTTTTGAAAATTAGCTATAGAACGCAGCCTATTCTGCAACTAACTATGGATTCTGTAGCTTCTCTTATGGTTTGGCAGGTTATAGGTATGAAATGAAGAACTGGGCCACATGGGCATTTCCAGAATCATATCCACATGGATTCTATCCGATTCACTTGGTCCAGATTGACGGAAAGGCAAGCTTAAGGAAATGGTCAAAGATGAAGTCAAAATACGTGATCTAGAAGTAGTAGGACTCTTGATTTGCTCTTTCGTAAGCTAATCAAGGGTCTAACAGTTTTGTTGAAGATTTAATTTGAATTAGCCACCTGTAGCTGATCAGAAGTTAAACATTCCTATTATAATTCGACTTAGCCACCTATAGCTGATCAGAAGTTAAACAGTCCTATTATAATTCGAATTAAGCCACTTATATCAAGTTTTTCTCATAAACGGCCATGTTAGATTTAATTCGAATTAGCCACCTATAGCAAGTTTTTCTCATAAAACAGTTATGTTATTTTCCTACAAATATCAGTTGTATGGAACCGAGAAGTAGCTAGAAGTTAGAAGGAATTACGTTCAGGCTTTTTTCTGATACTCTGTATTTAGACTTTGTTTTGTTCATAATACAAGCTTCACGTTGTCAATGATGGTTTAAAAGTGCATCCTTAACTAGCTAGCATTCCAGCCAAATCAGTTGTAGAGGGCCCCTGCACTGAAGGAGGTTTTTCACTTGTTTATTTTCAGTTTATTTTCTATTACTTTGTTTTCAATAAGTCTGTTTTCTAATTTAGAATGATATTTCATTTCAATTTTTAACCAATAGTGTAAGGATAAAATCACGACTGTGCAGTCTTGTTCTTCTAAGATATTTCGTGGAAAAATGAATTTGTTTGAATTTGTTTCCAAACTGAATTAAGATTGAAGTAATAATAATACACTTCTGCTTAGTTTTCTTACTGTTTTGTTATTCATTTTCTTAGGACATAATTGTCAATTAAGTGTGTTAATGGATGTTTTCAAAAAACCATTTCAAAATGATGATGACTCTAACTTAAATGGGTAAAATTCTAATTCATATAGTGATTGAATTTACTCAGTACATTGTTAGTTTTACATGCCTTTACCTTTTTCTTTACTTTCAAGTCCTTACTTAGTTGCATCACTGATATTCGAAGGAACCATCTCAAGGAAATTGATTTCATCATATTCCAAAGTTGAATGGTTGAATGTTTAAATGAATGAAATTACTGAGTCACCTTCTACATCAATTTCACTCTTAGTTTTAAGAATTAGATCCATGGATTAGGACTAATGATAAGATAAGATAGATACTCTGTTTTCTTATTAGGATCTAACTGGTCAACAATTTTTGGTCCATTTTTAGGAAATTAGATTAACTTAGGAACCTTTATTTTCCTTTGAAATTCATTAGATCCATTTAAATTTTCTCATAGGTTGTACATTCTTAGACATCAAAGAACAGAAACCCCCCAAACAAACATAGAATACAAAACAACGAAGTTAGAGAAAGGTTAACTAAGCACATATAGTGCATAACACTTCATTAGTTTACAAACCTCAGTTGATAGTCTATGCAAGCAATTTAGGACACTAAATTAACTAAACATTTTGGCGCCATTGCCAGGGAAGTGTAATTAGGTAACTTCATCTCTTACATCCAAAAAAACATATTCATAGAGAAAGAGACTCTAGGGGTAGATTCATAGATAGAGGCAGGAGTTCAATTCCTACAACACCATTTACTCCAGTAAGACTAATAAGAGATACACCTCCATCTCAAACTCATATTCCTAGCCATAGACCTCCTGAAGTTCTAAGGTCAGAAATCCAGTCAAGAGGATCTCCTACTTCATCTACTGAGGCAGTCCTAGAGGAAGAAAATATTGAATCTCCAACAGGAGTAGCTTTTTTCACCTCTACAGGGGAACATATTTGAGTTGAAGAATTAAGAATACCTAGTGGAGAGGGAGAAGAAGAACCTTTCTTCCACATACCATTGATAAAGGAACTAGAGGAAGAGCAATTAACCTTGCAAGTTGAATCTTATATTAACTCTGAAGAAACTATAATGGCAGGAAGAGAAGAAGAAGGAGAGGATGGAGAATTTTCAATATTTGAAGGTGGAGGAGGTAGAGGAAATAATGGAGAAGGTAGAGGAAATAATGGAGGAGGTAGAGGAAATAGGGAAGTTGATAATTCTTTTGGATTCCCTATAGTTGATGAAGAAACATATGCCACAATGAAAAATATCTCACCTTCTGTCCTCCCAAATTTTCATGGATTAAAAAGTGAAGATCCTGAAACCTTTTTATTTGAATTTGAAGTCTTGTGCAGAACTTATGATTATTTACAAGACTCTCAAAAACTCAAATTATTTCCTTCAACATTGAAAGGAGCTAATTTAAAATGGTTCATGGGATTGGTCACTTAGTCTATTAGAACATGGAATGACATGAAGAAAGTGTTTTTGGATAGGTAATTGGATTATTGCATGCATATCAATCACAAAGATGAAGTGTTCAAAATGATGCAAATAGAGAATGAAAATTTCAAGGATTTAATTGAAAGATTCAACTACAACCTAAAGAGAGCAAAATGGATAACTTAGATCAAGATACTTTAAAAGCTCTTTTATTAAAAGCCATTAGAGATGAGTGGATAGACACCCTTAACATGATGGGGAAGGGAGATATCTCTCAACTCCCATTAAGTGACATTGGAGAATTATGTGTTCAAAACTGGGAAAGGTCCAAGAGATTCTTCTCTTGTTAGAGTGAATAAATCTGCAACTGGATCAGTGAGTAGGGCAGAAATTGGAAACATGCTTGATGAATTTAAAACATATATTCTAGGGAGCCTTAGTGAATAGATATATACCATTAAGTTACAAAACAAGCAGAAAGCTAAGACTGATGCTATAGCTATTTTCTGTCCCAAATGCAGAAAGAAGCACGCTTTAAGAGAATGCCCTTTAGATGCAAAAATCATAGAGACTTGTGTGATTTGTTCAGAAAACCATGAGATTAAAAGTTGTCCTTCAATTCCTGGTTTTAATGTCATTTTTCAAGAGGAAACAATTTCAAATCCAAAAGAATCTCTTTGCTTTATCTCTAGAAGACCTTGGCAGGGGAAACAAAACTAGGGTTTCAAAAACCAAATGTATATGCAGCCCCCACCAAATTGGAATTCTTGGCAACAACCTTGGCCTCAATCTCAATCTCAAACTCAATCGTGGGCTCAAGGAATGAAAAATCCTTATGGAAGATTCTCTCCATTCTCTCAATATCCTCCATCATATCCAAATACTACAACAAAGCAGACAATTTGCACCAGATTTAGCACCAGATTTTAGTGCATTTTTTCTCAATTGGGATGAATAGCCTGGCGCTAAATCTGGCTCTATTGTATAATTTTTAAAGCATCCCTTTTTGCACCAAATTTTGCATCTTTTTTACGCCAAATTTTCCATTATTTTTTGCATCATATTTTGCACCAATATTTTCATTTGGTTTTACAACAGGTTTTGCTTCTAGTTTTGTGCCATTTTTTACGTCTATTTTTGCATCATTTTTTGCTTCCTCTTTTGTGGCATTCTTTTCTTCTAGTTGTGTGTCATAATTTGCATTGATTTTTAAACCAGCTTTGGCATCTGATTTAGTTCCTTTTTTTACATCCAGTTTGTGCCAATTTTTGTATTCGGTCTTATGCCATTTTTTGCTTCTAATTTTGTACTTATTTTTACATCTATTTTTGTGCCAGTTTTTCTCCCTTTTTTTACACCATTTTTTCCATCCAATTTTGCACCATATGTTGAATCTGATTTAGTGTCAAATTTTGCATGCATTTTTGCACAATTTTTTTGCATCCACTTTTGCATTTTATTTATCTCCCTTTCTTGCATCCTATTTTGCACCATATTTTTCATTTAATTTTGCATCATTTGTTTCATCCAATTTAGCATCATTTTTAACACCATTCCTTGCATCCAATTTTGCATCCTTTTGAGCATCTAAATTTGCATCCTATGTTGAACCATATGTTGCATCCACTTTTACATCCCATTTTGTGTCTATTGTTACGTTCAATTTTGAACCATTTTTTTGTCTAATTTTGCATTTGTTTTTGCACCAAGTTTTGAATGATTTGTTGCACCTCATTTTACATCCAATGTTGCATCTCAATTTTCATCCAAATTTGAGCCATTTTTATGCCCATTTTTGCACCATTTTTTCTTCTTTTGTGTGTCCAATTTTGCACCATTTTTTATGTCCAAATTTGCATCATTTTTTTCTGCCACATTTTTGTGTCCACATTTGCATCTCATTTTTCACCTAGATTTTAGTTTGAATTTTCATCTAGTTATGCATCATTTTTGACATTCTTGGTTTCACCCTTTTTTAGTCCCATTTTGCATCTTGTTTTGTGTCTTTTCTTACATCCTTTTTTCATCCTAATTTTACACCATTCTTTGAATCCTCATTTTGGTGTCCATTTTTGCATCCTTGTTTGTGTCCAATTCGGTATCCTTTCATATACCCTATTTTATTCCCTTCTTTCTGTCTAGTGTTGCACCTTTTTTTTATTTTACTTTAAAACCCTTTTTGTGTCATTGTTTGCATCTTGTTTTGATGGCTAGTTTAACATCCAATTCTACTTCTATTTTTGGATCCATGGTTAAATCCACTTTTGGCTTCTTGTTTAGAGTTTTACTTTTATTTCCATTTATGACTCCTCCTATGGGTTCATTTTACTAAGTTCATTTACATAGTGAAATATATTAAAGTTTCTAAATATCATTTTGCTGTAGGATTTAATGCACAGTTAGATGAAAATAAAACCATCTCAGTTTATCCTGGAAACCTAGGACAAACCAATTAAGAGAAAGGTTGTTCTAAGGCTTAGGATTCTTAGTAGATCAAGATGTAGAGTATAGATTAAGAAAAAGAGAATGAATTCTTGTGAGTCCTCGCATGTAGGTCTTCTTGGAGTTTTTAGTATAGCTAGGAAGCTCTCCTAGCTAGCTCCAAAGATTGGTCCTACACATAAGAGAGAGAATAAAACAACCTTCACAGCATAATATCTTGATAATCGGAACTATCAGAAACATATAAATATTATTGAATAAATAAATACAAACCAAAATTCCATATATCCATTAGTTAAATAGAAGAAGTAAAGAATGAATAGAAACATATGGAAGGAAGAACAACTGATCTATATGAATAAAGGAGTTGGCGGAAAGTTACAACAATCAGATGTAGTTGCAACAACACCTCCCCAAACTCATAGCTCCAAAACTCTCCCTCTCAAGATAGATTTCAGCAGCATGACAATACAAGAATTCCCATCATTTTTCCAATGGCCAAGCCTCCAATATATAGGAAAGTGAAGGCTATGAAGATTTCCCAAATTCCTCATTAGTTCGATGAATAATGTTTCCTCATATAAAAATGGCATTTTCCACTTTTTAGATGCTTTTGTGCTTAGGAAAAAGCTTCTCGATGCTTTATGGATCTTTCCCGCTTTTATATGCTTTTATTTTTTAGGAAAAAGCTAAAGATGAGGATAAAGAGATCACATTCCACCATATGAGTTTAAAAGTGAACAAGAGTGTCAAATTCAAATTCTAGTTTGCTTATGTTTTAGTTTTTTTTAAATATATATTTAGTTTTAATATTTTTTATTTTCTAAAAAAATATATTTAGTTTTTGGTATTTTTTTCTATAAGAAAAATTATATTTCGTTTTTACAAAAATGGATTTTAAACATTCCATTCATGCTAAATTTGTGATTTTATGCTATGAGTTTAAATTATATATAAAAAAGTAACTCAATTCCATGTGTTGTGTCGTTGACATGGGTGTTATACATCTCTTCCTTGCTAAGTTATAGAATGTGCTTGGGTTTTCTTAATGTAATAAAACTAATTATGTTCTTCATGATATCTTGAAATGTTCATCTTGAACCAGGCTAATAAAACAATAAAGTTAAAATATGTTTGCATTTGTCCTTTGTAGATATCTGTCCCCATTAATCTTGATCTTAATAGATTAATTGTCTTATGGTGGCCTTGAGTGGTCACTTCCATTAGTTGCATGCTTTATAGTTTTCTGTTAGTGACATTTTTTAGGCTTGATAATATGTTATTTAATTTATCAAAATGTGTTATTGTCCATATTATTGTTAAATATGTTGGTTTTTGACCATGTTTTAGCAAAATGTTCCCAAAATGTTTATAGATTGTATTTTATAATGCAATGATTCATTGTGTGATGAAATTGTTTTGGATATTTTTTTTAATGATTCATTGATTGATGAAATTTTTATGGATTTTTTTTTACTATATTAAATTGTATGTGATAAAGTCAAAAGTAACCTCTTTTTTAGATTTTCTTTGGTCAATTTCCCTCAAGGCCATCAAGTTCACCATTTGGTCCCAGGTTAAGGAAATATAGGAGTCATGAAGTGGAATTGTCCAAGGTCCTAAATCTTGAGACATGTTTTTTTTTAGTCACATTATACTTCCTTTCTATGTAAATTCTCAATGAAAATAGTCTCATGGAACATGAGGAGCCTCAATAGTAAAGGAAAACAAAGACTCCTAAAAGGAAAATGGTACTCAAAGCACCCATCAATAATGTTGATATAAGAAGCAAAAATATTAAGTGAGGTTCTATCTCATATAATTAGAAAATGGGGGAGGAATTTCCAAGTAGTAGTGATTTATGCTTAGAGATACTTGGGTGGAATGTTTATTATTTGAAATGATCAAGACATCAAGGTTACCATTATGTTTACCTCTTTTCGCATTATGACAATACAATTTTAGTTAATTGACATCGAAGACTACTACCATGTTTCCAATGTCTATGACTCCAATATCGCAAATGGAAAACCTCTATTTCTCAATTCTATTTCTAGCACAAGTAATTTATACTCCCCATATCCATGGATTATT
>APFE031706666.1:25918-35952 GCA_000404065.3 Pinus taeda | reverse complement strand
TTTGGCTTTCACTTTTTGATTTTATTTCATCACAAATGAAAAAAGGGGAAATATTTTTCCACAAATCTATGAATGCTTAATCATAAAGGTATCATGTGATGAAAACAAATTAAAGATGTTATTCTCTATGAAAATGATGGGTATTCTTGAGAAAATCTTATGCTTGTGGATGTCTTCTCTCTGGTTGAGAGGGAGTGAGGGTAGACACCATATTATCCATGTGTCATGTACTATGGCTAGGACTAACAATCGTAAGCCTAGTAAAGACACTATTAGGGAGAATGGTGGATTGGGTAAACATCTGGGACCAATGTTATTTGCGAATTTGGACTTTGACTAGGACTAATCGCCATAAGTCAAGTACATTAATCCAAGATAAGAATAGTCATGAGGATTGACATTTCCTATTGTCAAATATTATGATAGTGGATTAGGAAATGATCATGTGAGGACATACTTGGTGAATATCCTGGTGGGGTAAGTGCCTAGAGAGGCAGTGGTGTCCAAATTTATGCGTCCCAACATTGTGCTCTGATCTAATGGAGAGATAAACTTGTTAGTCAAGGCCTTACTATTTTGACAATGTTGGCTATGATGATGTAAATCATCATTGATGCTTATCAATGCATATCCCTTCTTATATCAATATTTCAACTTGAGAGTACTTTTTTGTCTCATTATGAGTACCTCCCTAGTTTAAAGGGAGGGTCATCATCTTCATTATCGCCATCATCACCACCATCAATGTCATCATTATTGTCATCATTTCATTATCGTCATAATCACCATTCATGTCTTCATCATCATCATCATCATCATCATCATCATCATCATTATGGATATTGTCATCAATTGTTCATAATTATAGGCATCATAAGAAATATCATCAACCTAAAAATGTTATGAGTGCTCAAAAAGGGTTGTTACGACACATGATATATGCAAGAAAAATAACAACTTTATTTTTTAGAGATGATCGATGATCATCATCATTACTACCATTATCATCGTCATTATAATTGTCATCATCCCCATCATCATAAATAATATAATTTTTATCATAATTGTTGTCTTATTCATCATGAACATCATAATCATCATTCATGCCATTATTGTTCTTGATGATGACCAGGATGAAAATAATGGTAATGATGATCAGATGATGATGACTTGGAAGATGATACCAAAGATAATTATTATGATTTTGACCATGACAACATTTAAAAATTGGGAAGAATGGCCAAGGTCATTAGCATCATCATCATCATTGTCATTGTAACTCTCATCATGTTTATCATCATTGTCATTATCATAACAATCACAATTCATGTCATCATCATCATCTTCATTATCATCATCGTTATAATTATTGACATTGCCATTAGTTGTTCATAATTTTCAATATCATAAGAAATATCATCAATGCA
This sequence comes from Pinus taeda, assembly GCA_000404065.3. Classification (NCBI taxonomy): domain Eukaryota; kingdom Viridiplantae; phylum Streptophyta; class Pinopsida; order Pinales; family Pinaceae; genus Pinus; species Pinus taeda. The sequence continues at coordinate 34,525 of APFE031706666.1, read as the reverse complement.
AAAATATGATGTGTGTTGGAAAAGGGATGCAAAAGTGAACAAAAAAAATGGGGGTAAAAATAGACGTAAATTTGGATGAAGAGTGGACACAACATAAGTAGATGCAAAACAAGACAGAAAAAATGACACAAAAGTGGATGAAAAAATAGATGCAATAGTTGATGCAAACTTGAACACAAAATAGGATTCAAACATGGATGAAAAGTGGAAGAAAACATGGACACAATAGTAGGCATAAAACTTAGCATGAATTGTGGTGAAACAAATGCGGATATTACAATGAATGTAAAAAAAAAAGACACAAACTTGAATGCAAAAAGGAGGAAAAATTGGATGAAAAAAGGGATGTAAACATGGGCCAAACATGGGTTCAATATTGAACACAAAATTAGTTGCAAAATTCAACGAATCAAAAGTGGATGTAAAAGTAGATTCGAAATGGGATGCAAAAAACATAAACAAAATTTGAAGCAAACTTGGACACAAAAGAGGATACAAATGTGGATGCAATAGTGGAAGAAAATGTGGGTTGCAATGATAGGCATAAGATATGGCACAAATCATAGCAAAAAAAACGTGGATGAGAAAGTGGATGTAATAATAGACAAAAAAAAAGATGCAAACTTAGATGCAAGACAAGATGCTATAAGGGGTGTAAAAATGGATGCAAACACGGGTGCAACATGAGAAACAAAATTGGATGCAAAATATGGATGCAATGGAAGTACATGCAAAAGAAGATACAAAATGAGATGCAAAACCCAACACAAAGTTTGATGCAAAAATAGATGCAATGTTTTATGCAAAAGAGGATATGCGGGTATAATAGTAAGTACAAAACATGGCACAAATTGTGTCACAACAAAAGTGGATGTAATGATAGATACAAAAAGAGAAGCAAATGAAGATGAAAAATAGGATGCAAAAAGGGATGTAAAAGTGGGCATAAACATGGGTGCAACAATGGATGTAAAATATGATGCAAAAGTTGATGAAACAAAATTTCTATGCAAAGTAGATGCAATACAAGACACAAAACCTGAGCAAATCTTGACACAAAAGTGATATAAAAAGGGAAAGTCGATGAAAACCTAGAATGTATATGAGGATGCAATCGTGGATGCAAATTTAGAAACAAAAAAGGGTGCAAAGGGAGGTGTCAAACTAGGTGCAAATTATGGCACAAGAAAAATGGATGCAATAGTGGACACAATAACAGATGAAAAAGAGGATGTAAATATGGATGCAAAACAAGATGTAAAAGTCAATGCAACAAAAGTAGATGTAAAAACTAGACACAAACCTCGATGAAAAACTTGGAACAAAGGAGATGCAAAAAATATGCAAAAATGGATGTAAAAAACGATTTAAAAAATGATGTAAAAGAGGATGCAAGAGATGATGCAAAAGTTGATGAAAGTGTAGGCGCAAAAAGTGGATGTAATAGAGGATGCAAAAGATGGTGAAACAAAATTAGGTGCCAAACTTGATGCAAAACATGGTGCAAAGGATGGCATAAAACATGGCATAGAACGTGGCGTAAAACTTGGTGTAAAATCTGGTGCAAAACCTATTACAATACCTGATGCTAAATTTGATGTAAGACTTGGTGGAAAACTCGGTGAAAAATTTGCATCAAGTTTTGCACCATATTTGATAAATGGACACAAATAGCACCAAAAATGGTCTCTAGACGCAAAAAAGGAAGCAAAAAGGGATTCTAATCACAGGGTTTTGTTGTAGTGAAACTATCCTCCCCAACAAATTCCTCAACAAAATCAACGACCCCAACTTCAAAACCAAAACCCTCAACTTTCACTGCCATTCCCACAGAGGAAAAACCAGTTACCTGTCCAACCATTACCAAACCCCAAAAATAAAAATCCTCAGAATACCTATATGGTAGAAGGAAAACAATTTCAAACTTATATGATCACTCCTTTGGATCTCAATGATGTCCAACTGAGATCTGGTAAGATATTAGAAAAGAAAAATCCTTCTATAGTTATTCAAGAACAAGACAATTCTGAGGAATATTCTCTATAGCCAAATAAAGTTTTGAAGGAACATCTTCTCAAAACCAGAATACTAAAAATGAAAAACATAAAGAACCAATAAACTCAATTCCTATCATAGAGCAACCACCAATATCCACTTCTACACCTCCTTTTCCTGAAAGATTACAAGTTGATAGAGGGTATAAAAGCATATTATGTTGCCTAATTATGATTTTCTAGATGAATTAAAAAATGTCTGTATCAAAATACCTTTGTTACAAGCCATTAAGGAGATTCCAATTCTAGTTAAAACAATAAAGGAATTGAGCATGAAGAAACTGGGAAGAAAAACAAAAGAAGTAAAAGGAATTCAGCTGGTAGGAAAAATAGCAGACATAATGATGGGAAAAATTTCCATTCAAAAATAATTAGATCCAGGAAGTCCAGTTGTAAAAACACATATCAATGGAGTTGAAATTCTGAATACATTGATTGATTTAGGAGAAGCAATAAACATCATGAGCAAACAAACCATGGAACAACTCAAACTTCCTAATCTTATTTATACACCTACATTAATGCAATTGGCGGATATATCTGTAATCAAACCAGATGGTGTGTTAGAAGATATTTCAGTGTCCTTAGACTCTTGGGATTGCCCTATTGATTCTATGATCTTAACCCCAAAGAACAATCTAGGAGGACATCCACTTATATTAGGAAGACCTTGGCTGGCTACAAATGATGCTTTCCTTAGCTGTAGTTTTGGTGATATGTATATCTCTGATGGTAATTCAACTAAGAAATTCACTCTATATCCTCCAGCAAGAACAATCACAGAGATAGATGATAAAGAATGGATTGATGATGAAAATGACATTCAACCTCTCTTTACCATTTCAACCATTAGTGAAGATAGTCAAATCTTAAATATAATGGAAAATTTTGAATCATCTCTAGAATATGAACATGATCAATTTCAAGAAAAATCCAATATTGAATATTTGTCATCTAGGAAGATTTCTCTTTATTCTATGGAATAATTTGGTAACTCTACAGTTGAAATCTTTCCAGGAAAAACATTGAACATAAACAATAACTTGGGAAAATTACAACATGAAAAGCTAATCAAAACATTACAACAACATTCTTCTGCATATGTATGGGAATACACTGACATGAAAGGAATTAGTCATAAGAATTGTATACATCACATCTACATTGAGGAAAATTGTAAACCTATCAGACAACCTTAAAGAAGGATGAATCCAAATCTTAGGGAAATTGTGAAAGAGGAGTTGCAAAAATTGCTGAATGTAAACTTCATTTACCCAATTTCAGATAGCCAATGGGTTTCTCCTCTAGTGATTGTGCCTAAAAAGAATGGTAAATGGAGGGTATGAATTGATTATCGAGAATTGAATAAAGCTACCCTAAAATATCATTTTCCTTTGCCCTTTATAGATCAAGTGTTAGATACATTAGCAGGTAAGAAGTATTTCTCATTTTTGGATGGTTTTAGTGGTTACAATCAGATTCAGGTAGCACCTGAAGATCAAGATAAAACCACATTCACCTGCGCAAGGGGAACTTATGCCTACCAAGTACTCCCTTTTGGATTGTGTAATGCATCTGCAACATTCCAAAGAGCAGTACTAGGAATTTTTTCTGATCTAATACATGATTGTGTAGAGGTGTATATGGATGACTTTACAGTTTATGGGAATACATTTGAAGAAGCTTTAGAAAATTTGGAAAAATTTCTTAAAAGATGTAAGGAAGCAAACCTTTCACTAAGCCATGAAAAATGTTTTATGATGTTTACAAAAGGGATTGTTTTAGGACATCACATTTATGGGGATGGAATTAAGGTTGATAAATCTAAAGTTGAAGTCATCTCTAAATTATCAATTCCAAGTTGTCAAAGGATCTTAGAAGTTTTCTAGGATTCACAGGATACTATAGAATGTTTATAGAAAATTTCACTAAACTAGCATCCCCACTCTTCAAATTACTCACCAAAGATTGTGAATTCAATTGGAATCCTAATTGCCAGTTGGCATTTGAGACTTTAAAAGCAAAAATTTTTGAGGCACCCATATTAAGATGTACAAATTGGAAACTACCTTTTCACTTTTCAAAAGATGCTTCAGATACAACTCTGGGAGCTGTATAAGGACAAAAATATTTGATCCCCTATGCCATCTATTACAAAAGTAAGAATTTTATTCCCACTGAATTAAATTACACTGTAACTAAAAAGGAATTCTTAGTTGTTGTTCAGGCTATCAACAAGTTCAGACATTACATAACAGGCTATGAAACCTTTGTTCACACAGATCACTCTGCAATTAGGTACTTAATGAATAAACCTATTACTAATGACAAAGTTACAAGATGGTTATTACTCTTGCAAGAATTCAACATCACCGTTCTAGATAGACCCAGAAAACAAAACACAGTTGCTGATTTCTTGTCTAGAATTCAAAATATCAAAGATGACACTCCAGTTGAAGATAAATTTCCTGATGAATATCTTTTTGCAATAACCACTCAGATCCCTTGGTTTGTAGATATTGCCAATTACTTAGTCATAGGAAATTACCTTCACATTTGTTTCCTAAGGAGAAAAGAAAAATCATTCAAACAAGTGCAAGTTACTCATGGATCACTAATGAATTATATAAAATAGGTCCAGATCTCATGATTAGAAGATGTGTTCGAGAAGATGAAATGCCTGAAATTCTTAAGGCATGTAATGATGAACATTGTGGTGGACACTTTGTTGACAAGAGGAAAGTCTATAAAATCCTTCATTTAGGATATTATTGGCCCTCCATCTTTAGAGATGACAAGGAATATGTCAAAAGGTGTGATAGCTACCAAAGGGTAGGGAAACCTGCTCCTTCAGATGAAATGCCACTACAAACTCAGGTACTCATTGAACCTTTTGAAAAATGGGCCTTGGATTTTTTTGGACCAATTAATCCTCCATCTAAACAAAAGAAGCATATTCTGGTATGCACTGATTATGTCACCAAATGGGTAGAGGCTAAAGCATTACCTTTTGCTAATGAAAAATCTATAGTTAATTTTCTTTTTGAGGACATCTTCACTCGTTTTGGTGTTCCAAGAGAACTTGTGACAGATCAAGGATATCAATTTACATCTAAAATGGTGAAAATACTTGTGGAAGAATACAAGATAAAACATAGAAAGTCTACTCCTTACCGTCCACAAGAAAATGGTCAAGTTGAATCTACCAATAAGGTGATTGAAGGAATTCTCACTAAGATTGTACATCTACACAGAAGAGATTGGGAAGAAAGGCTTCCTGAATCCTTATGGGCCTATAGAACTACATGGAGGAACACAATAGGACATACTCCCTATGAGCTTGTTTATGTGAAGCAAGTCTTGTTCCCTATAGAGTTTCAAATAAAAACCTTCAAGATGGCAGTCCAATTAGGACTGGATTTATCAGAAGCACAGAAACATAGATTGGAGCAACTCAATGAGCTTGATGAAATCAAACAAGATGAAGTTCAAAGAACTAGTTTAGTCCAAAAAAAAAGGGATAAATGGAATGATAAGTATATCAAGGAGAAGAAGTTTCAAGCAGGGGATTGGGCACTTTTGTTTGATTCAAAATTCAAAGATTTTCAAGGAAATTTTTAGACTCATTGGCTTGAGCCATATGAGATTGAAGAAGTCTTTAATAATGGAGCAGTGAGAATAAGGACAATAGATGAAAGAAAGGTACCTCTTCTTATGAATGCTCATTGGTTGAAGATATATCATAAGCCAATTTCAAGAGAGAATTTTGTCAAAATTTTCCAAGATAAAACTGAAATGAAGTTAGTGAAGAAGAATTCTTCTTCTCCACTAACTTAGGTTTTTCTTGTATATATATCTTATAAAAAAAAAGAAAAAGAAGAAGTTATAATAAAATGTATAAGTATGAAAACCAATTATTCATTGGCATACTTATTAAGGAAATACAAGGTGAAAATCAGAGACATCTTGTATTTCCCATTTTCTTTCTGTAATAAGTAGTGACATAAAGCTACATTCATTTGCAGTTCCTAACCTACAAATTCATTTCATTTTCATTCCACTTCACTTTCATCAATTTCCATTTCATTTCACATTCATATTCCGTAGCCATACTTCATTTTTATCATGTTCTACAACTAATTCCATTCTGCAGCTAATTTGATTCTGCAGCCGTATCTCATTCAGCAGCTCTGTTGCAAACAAATGATGATTGCAGGGAATTGAAGAACCTTGTTTTTGAAGACCAATATGCTAAAAGGGTATCTGCAGATCAACATAAAAGGAAAAAAAAAACAAAAATGTTAAGTTTTAAAAGGTAAAATGCAAAAATTTATTTTAAAATGGCAAGGTTAAAACATAAAGCATATATAATATGGGTATTCATATATTTCCTTAATGAATCATTATTTGATTTGATTGCAATCTCCATCGTACTGCATATCCACCACATCCTCCATATTTTGTCACATAACGGTCCATAATTAACTCCCTCATTGTCTTTAATAGTCATGACTACGACATGACATACTTGTCCACGTTTCTCCAAAACCCCTACCATCTACTTATTTCATACAAACCCGTAGTTCCTTTCACCATACTCTCACTCAATCCATTTCATAGAAACAGGAAGTGTAATTTTGAAGGTTGAGAACTCTGCGTAGTAGAAGGCATGGGGCTAACTGTCAGATGAGAACGCGTAGGAGAAAAGTACATGTAAGGATACCCACAACTCAAATAAATGTTGTAGAAAGATGGATGGATCAAATTCATCGAGAAATTTGATGGTTTTCATAAGGAGATTACAAAATCCTTTTCTCGATCTTTTGATGGCATAGAGGTAGAAATTGGAGATATTAAGTTTGCAATAACTGAGTCATTCATAACCGAGGCTACAAAACTTCCAAGGCATGGTGAAAGATGGTTCAAAAACAAGGAGTTCCATAGTGAATCATGGGAAGTAATACTCAAAAGCCCAGGTATGGATGTCTCTATTTTTAGAAAAGGAGTTCCCATTTCAACTCTTAAAAGTAAGTGGAGGAACATGCACTTGATATTACAGAAATTTATCACCTGTGAGGGGAGATTTGGTTGCATGTATGTCTACCATATCCGTTTACTGATGAATTTCCTAGAAAATGGAGAAATCAATCTTCCTTTCTTCTTGCTAAATAGTTTAAGAAGGATGGCCTCAAATGTGCAAAAGAAAATAGAGTTTATATATGCAACCATGTATCATCATGGGTTGATAAAGGTATTGATTGAGTTTCATTTAAAAAGTGTAGGTTTTAACCCGTACAGAAATTACCTGCATACGAATTCTAAATCACAGGAAAAATAAAAATGCGAGAGCATAACACATAAAACACATATACACAGAGATTTCCCACTGGATCCCAAAACCAGGACTACCAGCTGGATTTTTCATTATATTCCTTTCAATGTTACAATACATACTTATACATGCCGAAGCATCCAATACCATGGATCGAAAAACCATCACGTCCAATACCATGGACCAAAACACCATCGAATCCAATACCATGGACCGAAAACCATCGTGTCCAACACAAATGTGCGAAAAATCATGCACAAAACCATAGGTGGGTCCGCCCAACCTAACATAGGGTCCAAAACCAAAATTTTCCAGGGCGCTGCCACGAACCCCATAAAGTGGGGTTACGGATACACCTCAAACCCCCTGTTAACTATGTGGAAAGAATATAACACAACCCAACAATCTCCCACTTGTTGTTTTCTTTCTACAGGGGGCCACAGGAGAGATTAGTCATTTTTCCAGCCCTGAAATGCCCATTGTTTCTCTACACCAAGAGAACTTCTCAGAGCTCACAGATTTTGTCATTGCATCTGCAGTATTCTTCAAAGTGTCCACCTTTACCAGCAACACCTTTTTGTCTTCTATCATATCCCTCACAAAGTGATACTGAACATCAATGTGCTTGGTCTTTGAATGATAAGCAGGGTTCTTTGCCAAGAAAATTGCACTTTGGCTGTCACAGTCTATCCTTATAGCTCCCTGTACTAACCCCATACTTGAACACAATCTCTGCAACCAAACTGCTTCCTTGCTTGCATGAGTGGGTGCCATGTATTCTGCCTCTGTAGTTGATAGTGCCACTACAGATTGTTTCTTACTCATCCAACTGACTGCACCTCCAAATAGGTTAAACACATACCCACTTGTAGATCTTCTCTGATCCAGTTCTCCAGCCCAGTCTGCATCAACAAAGCCACGGATATCCAACACTCTGTCCAATCCTGGTCTTCCTTGGTAGCACAAACCATAATCACTAGTGCCACGCAAATACCTGGAAACCCGCTTCACTGCTGTCCAGTGCTCCTTCCCTGGTTTTGACATAAACCTGCTCAATACTCCCACTGCATGTGCAATGTCTGGTCTAGTACAGACGATGGCATACATCAAGCTACCGACTGCACTTGCATATGGAACATGGGACATGTCCTCTTCCTCTTCTTGTGTCTTGGGACACTGTTCAACAGATAACCTCACACCTACAGGAATAGGAACCTTCAC
>APFE031706666.1:8964-24111 GCA_000404065.3 Pinus taeda | reverse complement strand
GAATCCCTCTATTGTTATTTTTGTGCCTTTATATTATTATTGTTAGGTCGGCTTGGTTATATTGTGACCCCTTAGACTCTTATATATAGAAAGGAGGTTTTACCATTTGAATCATCTAAGAATTGTTCATTTGTGTAATGTAAGGGAGGTTGCCCCCGCGAAGAGGCTTATTTCTAAGGCGTTCATCTATCTTTTCTATCTTTTTGTGAGCTAGTTTCATAATAGATAATGACTCCACTTTGGACCTGGTTGTTTCTCATCTTCTTCATCATACTTGAAGACTAATTGAAATTGAGCAGAATCACAGTTTCTCTTGGTTACAACTTTTGTGAACATATCTGCAGCATTCTAGCTAGTGTGTATCTTTTCCAGCTTCAACTATCCATCATCCAACATTGACCATATGAAAGGGTACTTAAGTTGTATATGTTTTGTCTTGGAATGAAATGCAGATTTCTTTGCAAGATGTATGGCACTCTGCCTGTCATTGTATAACCTGCCTAACTCCTGCTTCTTACCCAATTCATCCATAAACCTTTGTAACCAAATTATTTATTTACTAGCCTCTATAGCAACAACGTACTCTGCTTCCATTGTTGAAAGTGCAACAACGCTTTGCGGTTTTGAAGCGCAACATACAATTGTTCCACCTACAGTAAACGCATACCCTGTGGTGCTCCTCCTATTATCTCTATCACCCACCATATCTGCATCAACATATCCTTGTAGAGAAATGTTTGAACCACCAAAGCATAATGCTTGATTTGTGGTACCTCTCAAATACCTGAGAATCCACTTCACTACCATCCAATGGTCTTTTCCTGGATTGTTCATGTACCTGATTACAACTCCCAATGCATGTGCAATATCAGGCCTTATGCAGACCATTACATACATTAAGCTTCCAACTGCTGATGCATATGGAACTTTAGACGTATAATCCATTTCTTCCTGAGTCTTGGGACACATTTCCTTAGTTTGAAATGGCTAGCCAAAGGTATACGAACTGGTTTTGCATTCTGCATATTAAATCTTTTCAACATCTTTTCTATGTACTCACTCTGAGACAATGTTAATTTTTGATTCTTCATGTCTCTAGTTATTCTCATACCAAGGATTTGTTTTGCAGCACCCAAATCCTTCATTGCAAATGAGTTTGGTAATTTTATTTTGAACACATTTATTTCCTACATGTTAGAACCTGCAAAAAGCATGACATTTACATATAGTAATAATATAATATAGTTGACATCATTTTTCCTTTTGAAATAAACACAATGATCATAGTGACATCTAGTATAACCTTGTTTAGACATAAACCTGTCAAATTTTAAATACCACTACCTTAGAGCCTATTTTAAGTCATACAAGCTCTTCTTCAACCTGCACACTAGTTTCTCCTTTCCTTTTACCTCATATTCTTGTGGCTGTTGCATATATATATCTTCCTCCAAATCCCCATGGAGAAAGGTGGTCTTTACATCTAACTTCTCAAGATGCAAATCTTCAGCTGCTACTAGACTTAAAATGGTTCCGATTGAAGTCATTTTAACAACAGGAGAAGATATCTCATCAAAGTCTATACCATTTTTCTGTTTAAACTCCTTTACCACAAGTCTAGCTTTATACCTTTTTCTATCTCCATCTTCTTCCTTCAACCTGTAAACCCATTTATTCTGCAATGTTGTTTTACCTGCAGGCAACCTAACTAAGTCCCAAGTCTAGTTATGTGCTAAGGAGTCCATCTCTTCTTTCATTGCTTGCTCCCACTTCTTCCTAGTTTCTATTTTCACTGCTTCTTCATAACATTCTAGTTCACCAGAATCAGTCAATGATACATAATATAATGAAGGAGAGTATCATTCGGGGGGTCTACTTATCTTGGTAGATCTTTTAACACCACATTCAGGGGTTTGAGTTGCTTGTTGTTGTTGTTGTTTTGGTCATTGATCATTATGATTTTAGGCACCTTCACTTTTTCTGTGATCTCATCAAGCATTATATGTAGGTTTTAACCCCGTACAGAAATTACCTGCATACAAATTCTAAATCATAGGAAAAATAAAAATGCGAGAGCATAACACATAAAAAACATATACATAGAGATTTCCCACTGGATCCCAAAACCGGGACTACCAGCTTGATTTTTCATTATATTCCTTTCAATGTTACAATACATATTTATACATGTCGAAGCATCCAATATCGTGGACCGAAAAACCATCACGTCCAATACCATGGACCAAACAACCATCGCATCCAATAACATGGACCGAAAACCATCGCATCCAAAAAACATGTGCGAAAATCATGCACAAAACCATAGGTGGGTCCGCCCAACCTAACATAGGGTCCAAAAGCAAGATTTTCCGGGGTGCTGCCCCGGATCCCATAAAGTGGGGTTACGGGTACCCCTCAAACCCCCTGTTAACTATGTGGAAAGAATATAAAACAACCCAAAAAAAATCATAGCAGATACCTGGCAGGATTTCCTTATTAGAAACCTTTTCCAAAAAGCACCAAAGTCACCTAAAGAAGATAATGTTAGAAGAAGAAGAAGAAATAAGACTGGTATAACTATTGAAAACAGATCTAAGTCTTCATCGTAGAAAGATGATGAAAAGTTAATCTCTGAAGAACTGATAGAAATCAGAGAGAAAATCAAAGAAATAGGGAAGATAAGAAAGGAGAAAAAGGTCACAAATGAGGAGAATGTAAGTCCTCCACAACTTAGAAGAAGCTTTAGACTCTGAGGTTTGGTAAAGAAAACATCATTAAAAGGGATAGAGTTTATAAATTTAGATGAGGAACCCCAGAAACATCTCTTGTTAACATCTCTTTTGCACACAGTCCTCAAAATTCTCCCGTTCATCATTTTGAAGGTAGCTCAATCAAAATATCTCTAAGCATAGACCCAGTGCAACAACAAATATATGATTATATAGAATCAATGGAGAAGAGAAGTGCCTCAATGAACCCAAAACCTTCTATCTATCCACAAGAACCTCTAATTGACACTCTCAAACAAGAAATTTATGAATTAGAGATATTGAACAGACATATCAAACAGGAGAATGAAACCTTGAAGTAACAAAATAAATTGGACAAGGCAATTCACGATAATACCATTCTGCATCTGGGACTGTGGTATAAGAAAAACGGGAAATTGAAAAGAAAGAATAAGATTTTGAACAGAGAAGTCATTAACCTTAAGTACAGGCTTCTTATGAGAAAACCTAGAATGACAGTCACTTCAAAGAAGAGCAAAAGAAGGAAATTGGATGTACTAGCAGAGGTGTCTGAGCAAATGCATTAGGGAGGAGGAACTCACATTTTTGGAAAATTGCATGAGGACATGCAATGATTTTGCAGGGGGGGAGTGTTGAACCTCAGAATTACCCTCAACTTGACATTTGTTCTCACCTTTTTCTCTCATTTTCTCATAAGACTACAGACCCAATCAATGATAAATGCTATGTTTTGTCTTACGTAAAGCATTAAAATGAGTCACCATATTATATTTTCATGTTCTTGCTATTTTAATAGATTTTTGCAAATTCACTATAGAACACAGCCTATTCTACAACTAATTGTGGATTTTGTAGCTACTCTCATGGTTTGGAAGGTTACATGTGTCAAATGAAGAACTGGGCCACATGGGCATTTCTAGAATCATCTCCACATGAATTTTATCCCATTCACTTGGTCGAGATCGACGAAAAAGCAAGCCTAAGGCAATGGTCAATGATGAAGTCAAAATACGTGATCTAGAAGCAGTAGGACTCTTGATTTTCTCTTTCGTAAGCTAATAAAGAGTCTAACAGTTCTGTTGAAGATTTAATTCGAATTAGCCACCTGTAGCTGATCAGAAGTTAAACAGTCCTATTATAATTCGAATTAGCCACCTATAGTTGATCAAAAGTTAAAAAATCCTATTATAATTCGAATTAAGCCACTTGTAGCAAGTTTTTCTCATAAACAACCATGTTAGATTTAATTTGAATTAGCCACTTGTAGCAAGTTTTTGTCATAAAACAATTATGTTGTTTTCCTATAAATATCGGTTGTATGGAACCGAGAAGTAGCTAGAAGTTAGAAGGAATTACGTTTAGGATTTTTACTAATACTCTGTATTCGAACTTCGTTTTGTTCATAATACAAATTTTGTGTTGTCAATGATGGTTTAAAAGTGCATCCTTAACTAGCTAGCATTCCAACCACATCAGTTGTAGAGGGCCCCTGCACTGAAGGAGGTTTTTCACTTGTTGTTTTTAGTTTAATTTCTATTACTCTGTGTTCAATAAGTCTGTTTTCTAATTTAGAATGATATTTCATTTCAGTTTTTAACCAATAGTGTAAGGATAAAATCACAACTGTGCAGCCTTGTTCTTCTGAGATATTTCGTGGAAAAATGACTTTGTTTCCAAACTGAATTAAGATTGAAGTAATAAGAATAAACAATTGCTTAGTTTTCTTACTATTTTGTTATTCATTTTCTTAGGACAGAATTGTCAATTAACTGTGTTAATGGATGTTTTTAAAAACCCATTTCAAAATGATGATGACCCTAATCTAAATGGTTAAATATCTAATTCATACAGTGATTGAATTTACTCAGTACATTGTTAGTTTTACATGCTTTTACCTTTTTCTTTGCTTTCAGGTCCTTAGTTGCATCACCAATATTCCAAGAAACCATTTCAAGGAGATTGATTTCTTCATATTCCAAAGTTGAATGGTTGAATGTTTAAATGAATGCAATTACTAAGTTACCTTTTGCATCAATTTCACTCTTAGTTTTAAGAATTAGATCCATGGATTAGGACTAATGATAAGATAAAATAGATACTCTGTTTTCTTATTAGGATCTAACTAGTCAACAATTTTTGGTCCATTTTTAGGAAATTAGATTAACTTAGGAACCTTTCTTTTCCTTTGAAATTCATTAGATCCATTTAAATTTTCTCATAGGTTGTACATTCTTAGACATCAAAGAACAGAAAACCCCCAAACAAACATAAAATACAAAACAACGAAGTAAGAGAAAGGTTAACTAAGCACATATAGTGCATAATACTTCATCAGTTTACAAACCTCGGTTGATAATTTATGCAAGAAATTTAGGACACTAAATTGACTAAACACGTAGTATGTGCAAGATCTTCCTATTAACAACCTTTACCTGACCATTAGTCTATGGATCTAATGAAGTTGAATTGGTGAGCTTGGTGTCTAATAATGACCAGAGGCTCAACCATAATGTGCTCAGGAATCCACTATTTTGATATGATATAATGGCCTGCAAGATCCCAAAATTGACCCACACTCGTTCGAAGAAGAGTTTGGCAATGTCTTATGCTATGATACTATCCTTACAGGCCACCAATATATCCATCTTAGAAAATTTGTCCACGACCACGAATACATAGTGATTACACTTCTTGGTATAAGGGAGGTTAGACAGATAGTCCATGGTGAAGGGTTCCCATGGCTAGCTGGGAGTAGGAAGAGGAGTGTATAGGCCTTTCTTCTTGATGGTTGGTATGGAGATGTCATAGGAAGTGCAAGACCTAATATATTTTCCAACATCCTATTAGAGTTTTGGCCAATAAAAATACTACTGTAGTACTGTAACATTTTTCTCCACAACAAAGTGTCCTGCGACTTGACTGTAGTGTGCTCCCAAATCAACATGGCACATTCATTTGAAGGAACAAAAAGGTGGCCCAGGTAGCATAATAATACATCATGGAGGTGGAAGTATGGTACTTTATTACCATCCAATAGCATATGGCATGTGGTGGAAAACTTTGGATCATTTTTGTATAGTTGCAACCATTCAAAGGTCTTATGGCCACAAGAGTTGAGAAAAATAGTGTGTGCTGCAACTGAGGGCTGACTCAGGCAATTTGCAACATGATTGGTGCTACCCTTCTTGTATTTAATTTTCAAATGGAATTATTGTAGATATGTGGACCACTTATGATGGTGATCATTCTACAACTTCCCTTGTGTCTGTATAAAATGAAGGGGTTGGTGATCTATGTGGATGACCGTCTCCTTCCCCAGAATGTAATTTTTCCATTTCCAGCAAGCCTACATGATGAAATACATCTCTTTATCGCAGGTGGGGTATTTTTGAATTGTATTAGAAAGTGTCTCACTGTGATAGGCCACAATATGCCCTTGTTGGATAAGAACTGCACCAGTAGCATAATCAGAGAATTTTGTCTCAATTTCAAATGGTTGTTACAGATCTAGCAATGTGAGTACTGGTGTAGAGAAAACGTGATGCTTCAACTCAATGATTGCCTTCTGTTGGGACTTGGACTAGGAATTTTTTTCTTTCGCTTTGCCCTCGGTAATTTGAATAAAATGCCAAGTGATATGTGGGAATCCCAACATGAATATTCAATAAAAATTGGAAAGGACAAAAAAGATGCGAAGCTCTGTTAAAGTGGTTGGGGCTGGCCGATACCGAATGATTTGGATCTTATCTAGATCTACATGCACACCTTCAAGCTCATCAACGATGTAACCCAAATATTAGACCTGGCTCATGCCAAAGGTGCATTTCTCCAAGTTGGCACATATTTTATGCTATCGTAGGGTTTGAAGGACCTACTGAATGTGTTGCAATTACTCTTCCCAACTCTTGCTAAAGATGAGGATGTCGTCCAGATACAAAACCATGAGCGAGTTGATGAAGGGACGTAAGATGTCATACATCAACCTCATAAAAATTGCAGGGGAATTTTCCAACCCTAAAGGCATGACCAACCACTCAAAAAGGCCCTCCTTACGTTTGAAGGTGGTCTTACATATATCTGTGGGTTCTACTTGAACTCGGTGATATCCAGAATTACATTCATGCTTGCTAAAGTACATGGCGTCCTTAAGCTGGTCAAGCAGGTCATAAATACGTGGGATTGGATACCTGTTCCTGATGGTGATTTTGTTCAGTGCCCGATAATTAATGCAGAGTCTCCAGGTCCCATCCTTCTCCTATATAAGTAGAATCGAGTTCCCACAAATTGAGGAACTTGGTTGAATGTGCCATTTTTGTAGCAACTCCTGGATTTGCTGCTTTATTTCTTCATTTTCAAGTCCAATAAAGTAGTGGTATATCGATCCATTGGGTAGAAGTGCTCTTAGATCTATCAAATGCTTGAAATAACAATGCAAAGGTACCCCTGTGGGTGAGGAGAAGATGTCCTTGTATTCTTCCACGACCTTATCCACCTACTTCTGCTACGTGGGGGAACCCTTCATGAGGGCCATGGATGTGGCCAGGATCCTCCCCTTACTTTGAGAGTGAATCAGAAAGAAAACAAATTTCCCGGTCTAGGAGATGATATTACAACATTTGTTAGTAGAGATCAAAGAGATGGTGGTAGGCAGGGCTACCTCCGTTATCCTATATAACTTATTGCCCAAATTAATAATAACAGTGCGAGGCCTAGACTCATAAACAACATGATTCTTCCACAAGTATGGTTGGCCTAAAAACACATCACAAACTTCAAGAGGAGCAACATCATACAATACCTTATTCATGAATGACTTGATGTTGTACGAAAGGCGACACTATTGCCTGGTGCAAATATCTTTTCCTTGGTGGAGCCACCTGATGGTGTATGGCTGTGAGTGTGGTGTGGTTGGTAGGCCCAACCGCTTAAAAACCTCTGCTAAGATGAGGTCATTTTGGCTCCCGTTGTCGACAATAAACTGCAACAGAGACCCATTCACCCACATATGTAAGTGGAAGAGATGAGCACACAAACTCAGATATTTATAAAAAAAATATTTTATTATTATTAAAGATATAGTTGATGATACAATTTGTGGGAGGCCCCTGGCTTTATATTGTCTTGGGTGCCTCTTGGTGAATGGGCATGATATTTGATCACACCATTTGCCTAATAACTATTAATTACAATTAACTAATTTTTATATAACATTTCCTTCCAAAAAATTCTTTTTCCTCAAGGTATACGTAACAATGGATGTTTTTGATGAAATGCTTCAGTCTCCCAAGAAGCTGCTTCTTCTGGTAAGTCCTTCCACTTGATCAAGTATTCCTTGATTACACGAGATCAAAGCTTCTTTTCCTTGGTGGATATGATACATTCTAGCTCTAAAATGACCCTTCCTTCATCATCTAATGATGGAAGCATTGTTTGAGTTGATTGATGGTCGCTAATTCCATTTTAAGGCAGGGTACATGGAAGATGTTGTGAACACAAATTTTATCTGGAAGGCTTAAACTATATGCAACTTGGTTGATCTTTTTTTGATTTGGTATGGCCCATAGAACTTTGGTGCCAATTTATTTTTTCCTTTTTGTTTCAAAGACAAATATTTGTATGGTTGGAGCTTGAAAAATTACCCATTATCCAACTTCAAATTCTCTCTCAATTTTGTTTCAGTCAGCTTGTTGCTTCATACAGTTTCTTGCATTATTTAAATTTTCTTTTAGGGTTTCGGCGATCTTTTGGGTTTCTTCTAGTTGGTTTTTAACAATTGGTAGATTTGTCTGGATGATAGCTAGATCCTTTCATTTCGGAGGTTCATACCCATACAAAGCTTGGAATAGAGCCATTTTTACAGACATATGGTAAGTAGAATTAAACCACCATTCAGCGAGATGCAATCATTGAACCCACTTATTTTGTTTTTCTGTAGTGTAACAACGTAGGTAGGCTGCCAAACATTTATTGACAACCTCCGTTTGTCCATCTGTTTGAGGTTGGTAAGACGAACTCATATTTAGGTAGGTTCCTATATGGTTGAACAATTCCTTCCAGAAATTACCCTTCAATTTGTCATCTCTATCACTCACATTGAATTTCAGAAAACCATGCAATTTATAAATATTTTTGCAAAATATCTTAGTGATTTGTTTAGCTGAGTCTGATTTCTTCATTACAATAAAGTGAGCATATTTGGTGAGTCTGTCGACTATTATGAAAATATTATCCTTGCCATTGGATACAGGTAACCCCTCAATAAAGTACATTGATATTTCTTCCCATTTTTTATTCAGAATGTTTAAGGGGTGAAGTAATCAAGGTTTCATAATATTTTCATTTTTATTTCTTTGATATTTCTCACATTTTGCTACTTATTTATGAATATCACGACTCATCCCCTTCCAAAAGAATGACTGACGTGCATTGTAGTATTTGTTAAGGAATCCTATATGTCTGGCTGATAGCGAATCATGTGAATCCTTGAATATCTAGGATTTAAACTTGGAGTTGAATTCATATATATTCTTCCTTTGTACCATAGAATATCGTTATTCCATTCAATTTTTGAGTTGTCTCGAAGGTTATTGATTATCGCAGTTATATTTGGATCCTTGGCATCCTCACTTCGAATCTCATTAAGCCATTTAGGAACAACAACTGAGACTACAAGTAATGTTGGTTCTTTGTCCTTCCTAGATAGGGCATCTGCTACTACATTATATTTTCCCTTTTTATGTAATATCTCCATGTCAAAGGCGACAATATTTTCAATCCATTTTTGTTGTTCTTTGGAAAGTGTTCTTTCTTGGAGGAGGTGCTGAAGACTATTATGGTCTATTCGAATGGAGAACTTACTTCTTCGAATGGAGAACTTACTTATTCGAATGGAGAACTTACTTCCCAAAATATATTGTCTCCACTTGGCCGGTGTGTGCATAATAGTGAGCATTTCCTTGTTGTATATGGATTTAAGATGTTCTCATTTATTGAGCTTCTTGGTTTCAAAAGCTATTGGATGCCCCTATTACATTAACATTGCACCTATACCGGACCCGGAAGCATCACACTCAATGATAAATGGTTTAGAGAAATCTAGAGTTTCCAATACTGGGGCATTAGATATGTAACTTCCTTCAATTCTTCAAAACACTTTCCTGCTTCCTTATTCCATTGAAATGAATTATTCTTTAAAAGGTTTGTTAGAGGTGCAATTATATGTGCATAGTTTTTAATAAATCTTCGGTAATATCCTGTCAACCCTAAGAACCCTCTTAGATTGGATATATTAACTGGTTTGGTCCATTCCTTTATAGCCTTGATTTTATTAGGGTCCACTTTTACTCCTTGGGATATTATGTGTCCGAGATATTCTACTTCTTCCTTCCCAAAGGTGCATTTGTATTTCTTCGCGTAGAACTGATTCTCTTCCAGTAGTGTAAGAAATTTATCCAAATGTTGTAGGCACTCCTTCCAAGGTTTACTGTAAATTAAAATATCATCAAAGAATACTAATAAAAACTTCCTAATATATGGATGAAATAACTTGTCCATAGTGGCTTGGAATGTTGCTGGTGCATTGGTTAATCCAAAGGGAATTACTTTAAATTCATAGTGACCTTCGTGTGTTTGGAATGCAGTTTTTGGTATGTCATCCAACTTGATTCTGATTTGGTAATAGCCCGACCTTAAATTCAATTTTGAGAAGTATTTTGCGCCATGTAGTTCATCCAACATTTCATCGACAGGGGGAATTGGGAATTTTTTTTGATCGTTATTTTGTTTAATCCTCTATAATCAATGCATAGCTTGAACGATCCATCCTTCTTCCTTACCAATATAACTGGCGCAACATACATATTCTTACTTTTTGAGATGATCCCACATTTTAAAAGGTCTTGGATTAATCTCTCAATTTCAGCCTTTGGTGATGGGAATATCGATACGATTTGATGTTGACGGGGTCTTATCCTACTTTGACTTCTATTGTATGCTTGATTTCCCTGTTAGGTGACATTTTCATGGGCAGGTCTTAAAATAAATTTTCATGCCTATGAATTAGCTCTTGTACTTCTGGTGACTCTTCGCTGATCACTATTGCAGATAAAATTTCTAATTGGTGACATTGTACTACATAGACTGGTGCTCCTTTTTGAATCATTTTAATCATCTGGGATGATGACACAATCTGGTTTTCTGGTGCTTGGAATCCATATAACTTGTACCTTTTCCCTTCTCATTTAAAGCTTATAAACTAATTTTGATGGTTGGCAGAGTAAGTGCCTAGGGTTTGTAGCCATTGGATACCTAAGACCACATCTACTCCTTCTAATGGTACAATGTAGAACGGAGATTCTAAATTAAAGTCTTTAATTTTCAATTTGACCTTATGGCATTTCCCTACCTTTTCAATATTCTTACCATCAGCTATCATCACCTTCATGTTGGGCATGGGAAATGTGAAAATGTTGAGTCTCTTTGCCATGGTTGAGTCTAAAAAATTGTGGGTTCTATTGGTGTCAATGAGAACCATTACTTTTTTCTTCTAGATATGCCCTTTTAATTTTAAAGTCTGGGGTTGTGATATACCTGTCATAGCCGATAATCACACTTGTGGAATTCTTTCATCATCTAGTTCTTGAGAGAATTTTGGGGCATATTCTATTCCTTCTATGTCTGATTCATCAATGTTTGAATCATTAGTTGCTTCACAGTTATATAGGTTCTTTGTCTCTTTTCCTTTATCACACCTATGTTTAGGGTCCCACTTTCACCACAATGTTTGCACTTTCCCTCTTTCATCCTTTGAATTTCCAAGTTAGATTTTTCTCCTTCACGGAGATGTGATGGAACATATTTTGTATTATCTGTATTCAAAGACTAGGGAAATATTCGTCTCAAATATACATTTTCTGGCTTTGAACACAATATCTTTTTAAATTTATTTTCAGCAGCTTCTGATTTTTGTCTTGTTGCTTCTATCGACGTAATGTCATGAAGCTTAAGTTTTACTCGTATATGGGTTTAAGTCCAGAGATGTATGATTGGATTAGACAAGATTCTAATAAACAAGGTACTCATGTTTCTAAGGTCTCCCATTCTCAAGTGTATTCATCCACATCTCCTTTTTGTTGTAATCTGATGAGTGTTGAAAAGAAATCTTCTTCCTTGACACCTTGGAGCCTTTTAAAGAATGCTTCCTTAAAGTTTCTCCAACTGATAGCGAGTGTCATCTTCTTCCACCATATATACTAATTATATGATTCACCTTCCATTTTCATGGAAGCGTGCCCAATCTTTTTTTCATCATTGTCAATATTGTAAATCTCGAAATATTCTTCTGCTTTATTGAGCCACAAAACGCTACATTTTTCATTATCGTTGAACTTGGGTAGCTTTATTTTGGCTTTTCGTTGATACATTGCTAACATTGGAGTGAAAAAGGGGTACTGATTGGTGAATGGATTCCAGAGCTGCTTATTTTGAAAATTCCCATTACCATTTTCTTGATGATGCGTGGATGATTTTTTTGGAGACTCAATTTTTTCATGAGAATCTGCTGAATTTGTTGAATCTAATGAATTGTGCTTGATCTAGGTGGATATTGGTGGCCACCTACCAAGTCCACTTAGACCCCCACCATTGTTTCTTTCAACTTTTCAGTTTCCTTAATTGTAGCACAATTGACTATTTTTAGCAGTTTTTCGAGTCCTAAACTTCCGGAGCTGTTTTGAGGCCCTAAACGACATTTTTTGGGGAAAACTGGGAGCAACATGGGTCCATGGACTGATGTTGCTCTTCCCAAAGTTGTAGTTCTCAGATAGATCTTTTTAACGAGATATTGTACGCTTCAAACGAAGATCGTATGCCGAAGTTATGACCCTGGGTAGTTGATGTACCAATTTACCCAAACGAGGCCCACAGTTTGGCGTTTCATCTTCTAGGGTTATGTTTTTTGGATGTTTAGGGTTTTCCATTGTTTCTCAAAAATAAATAGGCCTTTGAGCCTCATTGTAACATAGTTCAAAAGCGTGTAGCCACCACATCTCTTCTCAGAGATTAGCTACCATTTCCCTAGCTGTTTATTTCCATTTTCTGTTTGTAAGCATATCTCAGTATTTTACATTAATGAAATGAAGTATTATTTCCACTGCATCTTTGTGTTTATGGTTATCTCTGTAATTTGTTGCGTTCTTGTTTAAATCAGGATAAATGGTATCAGAGGGGTCTGCTTTTTCTCTATTTTTCTTTACATGTCCCCAACGAGGTCGGGATATAAGGCGTTAGGGCTTGAACTGGTTGAACCTTTGCAAGACCAGCCTCGCAAAAAGTGACGGCCTCCCATGGCGAATGAAAAGAAAGACGAGGGAGCAGGAGATCCTATCAAAATCTTGCTCGAAGAAGCCCTCGAGCGACAAAGGAACGCGATGATGGACAACTTTTCCCAGATCCTTCAGCGGCTACCCAGGGGCGATGCATCAGTTTCCCACAGCTACTCTGGAAACGCCACACCATTTAAGGTACAAGTTAATTTTGAAATCCCCATATTCGAGGGTCAGATAGACACAAATGTCGTCGATAAATGGTTAAATCTGCTAGAGGGTTATTTTTCTGTTCATGATTTTTCCAATTGGGAAAAGATTATTTTCAATCTTCTCAAAGCAGCCCCCCATGTCAAGGACTGGTGGGAGATCTATTGCGAGTAGAAGGATGAAAGTACCAGCTCACTATTTTCAGCAGCACCCACCTGGAATTCATTCCGAGATGCCATTAAGGAGTAGTATTACCCTGTCGAAAGCTATGAGGATCAATACATAAAGTGGACCACACTGCGGTAGGGAAGGGACCAAGACGTGCCAGAGTTTACCAATATTTTCCATACCCTTTGCACAGATTTGGGTATCGAGGATTCGGAGCAACATTTGATACTCAAATATTGTGGCTGCCTGCACAAGTACCTGTAGGAAGAAATAGAATTCCTAAACATCTCCTCGCTCGTCACGACATACCGATATGCTGTCAAGGTCGAGCAAAAGTTTAAACAGAAGAAGCGAGACTTTGGATCTGCAAACCTAAAGCAAGGGAGAGGTGCCCTCAAACCGTAGAACAAAGGACAAATCCAAGGCGGGGTGGCCCAAGACAACCCACCAAAGTTGCAAGCAAAGAACAGCGCCGCGAAGCTGAAAAAGGACACGGGAAAATGGTGTGAGTTCCATAAGAGTTCCACTCAAAACACAAGTGAGTGTTGGGCCAAGCAGTCACTAGTGGTTGAGCTAAAGGTTTCAGAATTAGATGCATGTTCTGACTTTGAGTCAGAACCCAATAAGGGTAATGACAAAGGGAAGCAGATTATCAATGCAGAGCCCAACGCCACCGTTGCCACCATGAAGATCCAGAAGGAGGAACCCGAAGATCTAGAGGAGGAGGAGCGTCTCTTCCACTCCCAGATGTGGGTAAAGGGATCCCCGCTACAGTTCATTGTCGACAGTGGGAGCCAAAAGAACCTCATTTCGGCAGAGGTCGTGAAGTGGCTAGGCTTACTGACCACAGCACATCCACATCCATACACCATTGGGTGGCTTCACCAAGGATGAGATCTTCGCGTGAGCCAACAGTGTCGCCTTCCATACAACATCAAGCCCTTCATGGATGAGGTATTGTGTGACATTTATCACCTTGAAGTTTGTGATCTATTATTAGGACAACCATACTTGTGGAAGCGACATGCTATGTATGAATCAAGGCCCCGTGTTGTTATTATTACTTTGGGAAATAAGGTTTATAGGATATCGGAGGTAGCACTGCCTACCTCCATCTCTTTGGTTACTGCAAAACAATGCAGTAAGCTCATTTCCAAAACCGGGAAAATTATTTTCTTGATGATACACCCTCAAGGAAAGAAGAAGACAGTGGCCACGGCCTCTAGACAGGGCCCCTCTGCACGACAACTACAAATGGACAAGGTCGTGGAGGAGTATGAGGACATCTTCACCTCCCCCGCAGGGGTTCCTTTGCACTATCAAGTTAAGTACTCCATCGATCTGACCCAAAGTGTGTTGCTGCCTAATGTACCAATCTATTGGCGCTCTGTTCTGGAGAACGATGAAATCAAGAGGCAGATTTAGGAAGCGCTATAGAAAGGTCACATTTTTCCGAGTTCATCGCCCTGTGGGAGCTCGATCGTGTTAGTACAGGAGAAGGATGGGACTTGGAGACCCTGTATTGACTATCAGGCGCTGAACAAGATCACTGTCCATAATAGATACCCAATCCCACGGATCGATGACCTCCTGGACCAACTGAAGGGGGAAAAATATTTTAGCAAGATCGATTTGAAGTCAGGATATCACTAGGTACCAATCGAACCCTTCGATGTGTGGAAGACTGCCTTCAAAGC
>APFE031706658.1:148023-186002 GCA_000404065.3 Pinus taeda | reverse complement strand
CCAACAGTCTAATCTGGACCATGCCATGTTTAAATTGCTTGTTGCAGAATAGAGAATGTTTCCTGTCCAAACAGCTCAAGCTTGGCAGATGACTAGCTAGGTAGAGAAATGAAGGAGCCCAACTGTCTAATCTGGGTCCTTGGAAGAAATAAGGGTAGATTTAGATAGGAGGGCAGTCAAAAGAAAAAGAGAACAATCAGGGTCTGCTAATTCAAGTGCACCCACTTAAAGTGAAGAAAAAAAGTTAGGATTACTAGGTTGGGTAAGTAGAGTAAGGTTGCAGAAATGAAGGGCCATCACCAATTGGCTTATCAAGTGCAAGACTCATTCCATTCAGGGTATTGGCACCATGGCAGAGGTTTGAGGACACAATAATGGAAGCATGTCTAATTTTCCCCTCTTTCCCCAAACATCATCTATTAACATCCCCCAAGGACCTTGGGATCTGCCCAAGTGTCCTCTTCCACTTAATTTCATGACAGAGTACCAGTTCAAACCATGAATTTCAGTCAAGAGGAAGAAGCCACATTTTTTGTGTAAAAACCTTTATTCTCGTTTCCCTCATCTTCCATTCCTAAGTTTTACTTCTTAAAACTTAGCATTTCCCCCTATACACTCACCTCACAATGTCGTATTAACAACTAATGTATTATCTAGCTCCCTAAGCATTCCCCTTCCCTAATTTTACAAAAATCTATATAAAAATCCCAAAAAGTCTATGTAAATACCCTTCCCCCTAGCACTATAGCTATACAGCCATCTCTTGGGGAATATTAACCCATCAGGGGTTAATATTAACCCTCTTTCACCCTAAAACTATGGGTTTTGATTAAAACTTTGGTTAAAAAACAATAAACCATAGTCCCCGCCCTCATTAACCCCCTTCCCCCCTTTCCACGCTATAAAGTTGTGTTTGTAATGTTTTTTAATTAAAACATTAATAAACTATACCCTAAACCTTATGTCAAAACCCACCTCGCGCGTATTTTATTTAAACGATTATTCTATTCGGCGGGTCCCCTCGGCAATAAACTATTGTCACATCATATTTGCCGCTAGCCGTTAGATCGCCGACCCCACGGATCTAACGACTGGCAGTCAATCTCACCAGCAACCTACCCGATGTTTTTCGTCTGGGGGATTGGCGGTTTCACCGCCGTACCCCTGCCACGCGTCGGCCTCCCGCATTATTCGGAGCCCCCCCCCCCCTCATACCACTTACCACCCTGGGGTGCTCCGGGGAAATCGCTTACCACCCATCCCCTCTCGTTGATGTCACACCCCCGTCAGCATGACGTCACCCCCCTCGTCTGCCACCACTGCTCCATGTCACCTCCACGTCGGCCATCCACCCGCCTGCCCTGCCACCGTGTCACCGCCACCTGGCCACCCACGTCAGCCACCATGTCACCTTGCCATACCCGGACCCACCGATGACGTCATGCTGACGTCATCACCAAAAAGGCGCCAAAAGGCCAAAATTGCATAAAAAGTCGGGAAATGACCGTTTTATGTCATTTTAACTTGTCGTTATCGGAGCCTTGTGCATGTGGAAGATGTCGTTTGCCGCCAAAACTGAGAATTCGTCCACCAAAGTTGTTGCCGCCCTCGAAGTCGACTCAAATGCTTGCAATTGTCCCAGCTTGATACCCCCTGCACCAAAAAATCTAGGTATTTGCCGCAAGCGACCTCCTTCACCCATATTTCTCCCATTTTTCTCCTAATTTCCTATAAAAAAACTCAGCAAAAGTTCCTCACAGTCAAATTATCCATTGAAACTACCCAAAAACCTGGTAAAATCCCTACACCACAAAGCTCTGCAAAATACCCGTGCCCTTCTGTGAAATTCACCGAAAAACTAATTGAAGAAGCCGAGCTACCTGCTAAAAGCCCATATAACTGCACACTCATCCCTGTTATCAGAATTCCCTTTGAAAAACCAGCTAATTAGCTCAAAACACTCTAGTTTCTTCCGACAGAGTGCCCCACAGTTTATCAACCCTATAAAAAGTTTCCTCTTACTCTCAAAACTGCTCACTCAAAACACAATTCAGTAGGCAGTCCTCAACCTCTGCAGTAATCATAAGCTCAAGTAAAACATCCAATAAACTTCAAACATGGCCACTCCATCTGCTCTAGATATTGCTCATGTTAATCCACCCAGTAAGGAGCTTGAAGCTATGCCACTTGTAGACAATGATTTCCTCATTGCAGATTTTGTGATAGAGAGGAACCATTTACAGACCTTCTGCCAGCTGAGGAACAGTCACTTGGACAACAGTGACATGTATGGCATCTGGGAGTCTAATTTGCCTACCTACTTCTTGCCATCTATAAATGTCTTTCCTGAAGTCATCCACCTCTGTGCAAAAAATTATGACCAGAAGCTCAGAGCTGTAAAGTCTCCATCTGGGAGCATCCTCTTTTACATAACTCCTGATTCCATCAATCAGATGCTGAATTATAAACAAACCCAACTGCTATACCCTTTTTCCATTAAGTATTTGCTGGATGAGGGCTCCAAGCTCTCTAGCATGGGAATTGCTGCAGTTGCCAAAACTTTCATGAGAGCAGACTGCCAGCCTTCTGGGCCACCTCCTTTTTCATATGCAAATTTCAATGAGGTAGGCAAGCTGCTTGTGGACATGATATCCTCTGTCCTGGGGTTCTCCAAAAATGAGCATGTTGATGAAACAATTTTGGTCTTGTTATCTGCATATAGCCTCGGGAAGCCCCCTGCTGTAAAATACAATTATTCCAAGTTTATTGCCAACAAGATACATGACCAACTGGTGAGACTGGACAGGGAAGCAATATTCAAATATTCATCATACATCTACCACCTCTTCATGTATTATCAGACAGATTGCTTCTAGTGCCACATCAAGAAACTGGATTCACAGGGTGAGAGGAGGTCTGTCATTTTCTAGTCTTCAGTTTTCCATCAAGTCCAGAATTCTCCCTACTCCTACTGTGAATTTATTGACCAATTTGTCTATCCAGTTACATGCCTCTTGAAGAGGTCTCCTCCTGCCAGATTGTCCAAAGATATGCAGAAAATCTTACAGCTATCCAGGAATTATAAAATAGGTGATTGGTATTTATACCAAAATCACACAGTCATCAGGATCTATGGCTATGAGCTCTGTCCTTACAGGCTCCCAAGATATGTACCTATGAGATTGTTTGCCTTGGAATACTATAGGCAACTCCTCAATTCTGATCTTACACATTTTCATAGTGCCAAGAAGAAAGCCAACCTGAAATTCAAAGACCATCTAGGCCCCTTCATCATGAACAAGAAGGATGGTTGGCAAGAGGCTGATCGAATACTGGGGCAACAGCTCAAACTAAAAAGGAGTTTCTGGTGTGTCCCTTATGACCCTAATGGCTTCATCAGTGCTAGAAGAGTCAAATATAGGCTGTTAGCCTATAAGCATTGTCCATATCCACAAATTGAACATTATGCCAACCAAGATGAATGGGTGCCAGGGACATTAGTTGAGGAATTTACTCAAGAAAAGATAATGGAGCAAAATGTAAAAGATCTAGAAAAAACTCTTGACTTGAATTCTTTTCACCAGGTGACATTCAAGCTACCACTCCAAGTCGGAGAAGGCACAGCCACTGCTACAGCCGCACAGACCGTCCAGCAAGCATCTACAACAACAACAGCTACACCAAAGGGAAAGGAAGTGATGGATACATAGCAGGAAATAGAGACAGAACAGCCCAACACTTCCAAAGATCAGATTCAAGGGCAAGCCCCTCTACAACAGACTGAAACATTACAAATTTCGGTCTTGCAAACTCATCTTAATGAGGAAAGAGGTAAGAAACGAGATAGAGAGGAGGCCACACCTCCAAGTGGGTCCACACATCAACCAGAAGCCAAGAGGCCAAGAATTGACCCTTAGGCTAACGAACAAATCAGTGAAGAAAGGGTAGAGAGCCAAAGCAGAGAAAGAGAGTCCAGCCAGCAAACTGCTACCAGCTCATTCCAGTAGGAACAAGGTATGCAACATAGTACAGAAGTGTCCTCTTCCAGGCAGGAGGGCAAGCAGCAAGCTGGTATCAAAGGAACTTTTATGGAGATCAAAGCACAAAATGAGCTGTTAAGAGTACAACTTTATGATCAATTCTTAAAAACAACACCCTCCAAGCAACAAAGATTAATGGAAGCTTATGATATCAAGGAGGACAAAATGATTTTTACTCATTTCAAGCCTAAAGTTCCAAAACCCAAATCATCTGCAGACTACACAAAGACAAATCTAGAGGTCCTCTCCAAGGATATACATCCCATGGATCAAATTGAACTGCATAAATAGATAGGGGAAATGGTTTATGCCACACTTGCAGACAGGGCCATGCTAGCCCATCAGTTAAAAGAATCACTGAAAAATACAAATACACAATTAGATTTGGAAAGGATGTCTTCCACTGCTAAGGACAACTAGATAAAAACTTTGGAAGACATAATTATTGATCTAGGACATGATCCTAAGGATCCAAAGGGTATCAAGGCCCTTATGAAGAAAAAGGAGGATGACATTGCTGCACTCAGAAAGTAGGCAAAGCTGCCTGCAACCATTCACCCTCAAACAACAGAACTTCCACAGGAAAAACAGGTTGATGAGACCATGGATCTGCTTCTAAAGATGAATCAGAGAATACTACAATGGAGGCAGAATTGGAAAAGGCCTTGCAAGACAAGCAAGGAGAGTCAACCTCCCAACCCCCTCAAACATCTACAACTCTTGGCCCTACTCCTCCTACACAAACAACAGTAGCCCCTCCTGCCATTCCAGCACCTACAACAGCTACATCAACTACAAATGCAACAACAGCAACAACAGCAGCACCTGAATCCAGTATGAGCATGGCGAACTTAATGAAAGCTATCAAGGAGCTTGAAATTCAAGTGACAGAAATAAATGAGGCCAAAGAAAGATTGGCAAAACTAGAGGCCAGTTATGACAAGTCTAAAATGACAGTGGCCAAGAAGCAAAGGGAAATAAAAGCCCTAGAGACCAGAGTGAAAGCCTTAGAAAAATAACTGCTTCTAGACAAAACTCTAGCTGAGATTAAAAAGATTTTATGGGCCAAAATTGGCCAATCAATCAATGACCAATGGCGATCAATACAGGCCATTCATGAGCAAATTGAATTAATAGGCATAGCTCAAATTGAAATTCAGAAGGCCAGAGCAGCATTGGGGATCATGCCTGAGCAGGCTAACAAGATGATCCATTTCCTGAATACTCACACTAAGGAAGAATTGGTAGCACTAGATATTAACAGTCGAATAGACACTATCCTAACAGCAAAGAAAGTGCTGACCTTGAGAAATTTCACACAGACTCTGGAAAGGAAATGTCAAGATATGCAGGTAGAAATAAATGATTTCAGAACAAGAATAACAGCATTGCAAGATAGAGGATTGCCCAGCCTAGTGACTGGTACTGGAAAATTGTTGTCCTTTGAACAATACACCACCAGAATCAACAATTAGGTTGAAAATCAGATTACAGCATCTACTAGCTCCACAGAAGAAGCAGGACCTCCCTCTGGGCAATCTCTATATGATAAATTGGAGAATTTATTTTTTATTGAACATGAGATTAATCATCTGTTTGAAGTGCCTCCAAATTTTTATAGATATACTGAAGCAGATGAGACACTCATAAAGATAAGGAGACATCAGTTACCTCCAGCTGATTGGTGGCAAGCAATGTTGGAAGTACTGCCCAGGTAATTTTGGTCTACTCTTCCTTTTGTCAGCTTCAGATCTCAGTCCCAGTACAGGTCAGCAAAGAATCAAATATGTAGGTACTACAGAAAGCATCAATGCAGTGACTCAGCAAAAGCACAAAGACAGCGTGCTCAGCAAATGCAGATTAAAGACGCAGCTACAACCAACTTTGTTAACCCAAAAAGCCAAAATTTGTCTGACAGAAAGACAGCTGCCATACCAATATTAACTGTTGCAGTTATTTCTTTCATTTATTTCTATAAGAGAGTTGGTGATGTAATTTATTGCAAAATGACTCATCATCTAGATATTTTATCTCCTATTTTTGTATATATATCCTCCCATAGAGCGTATTGGGCATCGGTTGTTGTGAATCTCTCTGAAGAGTTGCATTGTATATCTCAGACATTTTTGCTAATATAAATTGCTGGTGAAGTTCCTGGTTCCTATACTGTCTGAAGGTGGAAATGAAGGACTGTGTTATGCTGCAGAATTCCTGTGTCATTTAATGGAACAATAAGTTACTCTGAACTGTGTTTTGTCTTTCTATGTATGCAAAAAATTCATATATGTTTCATGTTCTTAGCAACAGGGAAAAGGAATAGCTTAGGATTTGTTTAGATACACCCTCTACTCAATCTCTGTTTCTAAATATGTTTTCTTCAGAATTAGCCATGGATGTGAATTCTTAATTGCTCATATTTGAACTAATTCTCTCACTATGAATACTGTTTAAGAATTCTTAACTGCTCTTAAACAATACTCCCACTTTCTCCCTTATTAGCATAGTGAAAGATTCTTAACTGCCTTTCACTTACTAATTTCATAACTTCATCACCCAAACTTGAATAATTGTTCCACAGATGCCTATCTGGCTTTGCAGTAATACTCTTCCCTCAAAGAAATACTTCAGCAGTATGCATTCATGAACTCCATTGCCCAATGGTTAAGACTGCTCTGTAATCTATACACCAGCTCTGTTTGAATTCACCAACCAACCAAATTTAAAACAAAATCAGTGCACCATAACTAGCCTAAAATCACCCACAATAACGCTAAATTATAAAGAGAGAGCCCTCTCTGGTTGCAGGTAGGCTAGAACCTGTAACTAAAAGACTGGTTAGTGGTTACCTCGGTCGTATTCCCTTTGAGAGGCAGGGAACAACCTGAGTGATAACACGATCCACCACACTACCTACCCAATCAGCATCAGTATACCCAAGTAGTCTCACATCTCCTGTAGTGTATCTCAACCCATGAGTGATTGTGCCACGAAGATATCTCAACAAATTCTTGGCACCAATCCAATGTGAGTGGTGAGGCTCAACCATATGTTGACTCAATGTGTTGACTGCAAAGCATATATCCAAACGAGAGTTCACCAAGAACATTAATGCTCCAACGAGTTGACGATACTCAGTAGCATTTCGTAAACCAGGTCCAGCAGCAATACCGCTTAACTGCTTGAAGTCAAGCTCCATCAGGGTAGTTATGGGCTTGCAGTCCACCATACTAAATCTCTCCAATATCTTCACCACATATTTTCCTTGAGATAGGAAAATCTCCCCTGGTTTCTGCTATATTTCCAGTCCTAGGAAATAGTTCATAAGTCCTAGGTCTTTTATCTCGAACTCAAAAGCCAGCTCCCTCTTACATTCATGAATGAGAGGGTCTGCAGCTATTAGAAAGAGGTCGTCAACGAATAGCACCAGTATGAGAGGCTTGTCATCTATAACCTTAAAGTAAAGGTCAGGGTCAACTTCACTCCTAGTGAATCCTAGCTTCATTAAGTAGCTATCGATCCTCTCATACCATGCTCAGGGTGCTTGATTTAGCCCATAGAGGGCCTTCTTAAACTTGCACACATGAGATTTTCAATCATAAATCTCAAATCCTTCGGTTTTCTCCACATAGACCTCCTCTTTGATAGAACCATGTAAGAACGTAGTCTTGAAATCCCTCTGAAGTAGGTTCCATTCTTGCGAAGCAGCAAGGGTTATGATCAAGCGGATGGTGGTATGTCGGGCAATAGGTGCAAATATCTCGTCATAGTCTATACCTTCCTTCTGGGAGAAGCCACGAGTGACAAAATGAGCCTTATACTTTTCTACACTTCCATCAACCACATGCTTTATCTTGTAAAGCCATTTTGAAGTGACAACTGCTTTGTCCTCGGGTCTAGGGACCACATCCCAGACATCATTTTTCATAATGGACTCATATTCCTCGGTCATACATCCTTCCATACTTGATGCTTGATGGCATCTGTAAATGACGAAGGCTCATTTTAGATGATCGTGCTCATGATGGTCAAGTATCCCTGATACCTATTCGGCTTCTTACTTTCATGGAGGGTTCCTCGGGGTGCAATGTGTCCTTCAACATCATCAAGTGTCCCCCTAAGCCATGAAGGCCTCTTCCTAGAAGAGGAAAGCTCTTGCGGAGGAGGATCAATAGGATCCATAGGTTCTTCCACATCGGGCATCGTCTCATCTTCCTTTTCCTTCAGTTCCCCGATGTCATCTTCTTTAGATCCCCTTAAAGTAGGAAGATTGTCTACTTTGCTAAGAGCCATATCTTCATCAAAGGTGACATCATGACTAATCTCGACTTCCCTTTGACCAGCTACATGGATTCTATAGCCCTTAGTATTTTTATTATAGCCCATGAAGATTCCTTTCTTTCCGGATGCACCCAATTTATTCCTTTTCTCTTTAGGCACATGAAAATATACAAGGCTTCCAAAGATACTAAAATGAGATACGTCAGGTTTCTTACTGGTGAACATTTCTTCGGGAGTCTTGGAACCTAATGCTTGATGAGGGCATCAATTTTGCACATATACGGTGGTATTTGCAGCTTCGGCCCATAGAAACTTTAGAAGTCTTTAATCATGGAGCATAGCATAAAAAACTTCCACAATTGTATGATTCTTCCTTTTTGCCACACCATTCTGCTTAGGAGTATATGGTGTAGTAGTCTCCCTCTTAAAGCCAGCCTCTTTACAAAAGTCATGAAACTCATTGGATTAATATTCAATCCCATTATCAGTCCTTAAGATCTTGATCTTCTTTTTAGTTTGATTCTCAATCAAGGCTTTGAAGTGTCGAAACCAGGAGAACACTTCATCCTTATTTTTCAAGAAGTATATCCAAGTCTTGCGAGAATAATCATCTGTAAAAGTGAGGTAATATAAATATCCTCCCAAGGAGTTCACAAGCATCATACCGGATATGTCTAGGTGAACCAACTGCAATATATCGGAGGTCTTTCTTTGGCTTGAGGGGATTGGTCCCCTTTTGAGATCCCCTTCGGCACATCCTGGACATACACCTTCTTGCTCTAATCTAAACTCAGGCATTGTTGAGATAATTTATTAACACAAATTAACACAAGTATTTAATTATCAATCCTGGTTTGTATAACTTGGAGGCAAGTCCATAGTGTATGGATATCATATGTAGCCAAGCTTAGAAGATAAAATTTGAAGAGTTAAGGAAGTACATATTACAAATATAAACCTATTTTAACATTTTCTAATTAATTTATGTAATATGTGAGGGATGAGGCTCCTAACTTAAGAGAACTAGGTTGTCCTTCCCTACAATACTACTTTCATGAAGATAAATCCAAATCACTAATTAACAATGGTTTATGATGTAGAAGATGTAAAAGAAGTGGCTCCTAACTAAGGAGGACCAGATCGTCCTTCTTCACAATTCTACTATATCATAATCACCATTGCTTCAAACCAAAAATGCAGAAATAACTTCAAATAAGAAAAGGAGGATGAAATTCAGTTTTAGTTCAAGATCAAATAAAAGGGGAATTTAACTTGAATTCTTGTGTGTCCCTTCATATGTAGATTAGAATTAAACCAGTATTCATTTAGCAATCATCACACATCTAAATACATTTGAAACAAGAACTAATTTATGAAAACTATGAAAATTTAACCAAGAAGTGCACTTAGCTTGGTGTGGGGGCCCTCCACCCTTGCCTTACACACTTGAAGAAATCTCAGCTACAACAAATTCAGTAAATCAACCAAGCATGAACAAAAAATTGAAATGAAACAGGTTCTTCAATTATCTTTCAGTCTTCAAAGAGTCTCAAAATCAAATTACATAAATTCTACATAAATTCTCCCTTCATAAGCCTTCAAAGTTTTGGCTTAAATAGAAGATCATGAAACAAACTGATCTAAAGTCTCTCTAACAACTATATCTATTCATATCCATCTATCCAAGTCAAATCCATCCAATCTATCACTAGAAATATGGACAATCCCATGAAATCATAAAACTTCCCTATTTCCTAGGGATTTTATAGATGACTAGTCATGTTTGACCAGCCTTGACCGGGCCATATTTAGCTTGTTTTGACCGAACCAATTGGAATTAGTTCAGTCCTAGTTCCCAAGATTTCCATTCATGTATCTAACTTCAGCCCAAGTGTCCTGCAAATATGTCATCCACATAGCCATTACGGGAATTTCTGATTCTGTCCAAAAATACTCTTAAAACCCAACTTTTGCAAAAATATCTAAAAATTGAAAAACATAATTTATTTGCTTGAATATGCATAATAAGTTCAAAATAAGGTGTATATGGATGGTTTATGGTGGAAAATGATGGAAATTAGGTGGATTTTAATAAGAAAAATTTGATAAAAAATGAGGGCCAACATCTCCCCCTTGCTTACTCTGAAGCATGTCCTCATGCTTGCCTCTATCTCCTTGACCTTTTGCTTCTATATGAAGACTGGCTTGCTGATGTACCTATGGCTCTGACCCTTGAAGATGAAGCTTTCTCTTGAGCTACTTGTAAAAGGATATCTATGCTTTCATGTACTTTGTCTCCTTCCTTGTAGATGACATTCTTTACTTTTTCTCTTTCCTCTATTTTTCTAAAAAGAAATTTCATCATTTCTCTTTGAAGTGTTGTCCTTTGTAGTATTCTTCACCTATTAATGGCAAACTTGTGGCTTGGGCTATGTATTTTGGAGTGATGGGAACAAAAATTTCTCTGATGTGTGATGAGGTTTCACCACCAACACACAAATACAACAACTTTACATTATTCTTACTCTTATGATAAAACACCAGAAATAAGACCAATAAATAATTTTGGATGAGCAGCTTTAGAGAAGACAACAAATAAAACTTGAATTTTTTAATACATTCTAACACAAGATTCATGTCCCTCTCAAATTAGCAATATCAAAAACTTCACTTAAAGGAACCAATATCCATTTGCCCTCGCATCTTCACTGAAGGAAGCCAACCTTGCAGTGTCACAGAGTCATAGGGACTTGTATAGGGGGTTTTCTTCTTGTATAATTCTACTACTAAATAACTTATGCCAATCCTTTTTATGACTAGGCATTCACTTTCAATTTAGCCATTGTTTTGCCCATGCAATCTGCAAAATAGGGGTTGAAAGAACCATAAAAATATCCCAAATAGAAATGAATTTGAGAAAGCTGGCCACATGGAGCCTAATTAGGCTCATTCCGAAGAAAACCCATGCTTTCATTTTTAAAATTTCATTTTATTTTGCTCAGACAAAGCAACGAAAAATAGTGGCCTTTAAAAATCGAAATGCATTTCTGGGATTGAATAAAATTTCATGATCATTAAATTTGAAATCAATTTCTCTCTTTAGATGCTTCTCCAATATCCTGCTTACCTCTTTTTTGATTCCCTTGACAAAGAGATGAAACCAATCCTAAAAAATATGAACTTACTGCTTCCGCAAACACAAAATTTTGATATAGAAAGATTATAAAAACACAATAAACATGTTTTTATTAATCTATTTCTTATATTCTATCCTCTGTTTCATCAAAGTTTATAAAAACTCCTTTGTCTCTGATGTAGAATTCTCTGTTGTTGAATTGGCTATGTAGAAAAATAAAAAATTTTATGTCACAATATCTTTTTGTTCTTCCAGTTCTCACATAATTTCGCCTCTCTTTAAGACAAAATCACCATGCAGTCATTCTGCAATGACCTAAGCTCACCATGTGCAAAATTTTTCAAAGAATGGCTCACTGTATATATGTCAACATTCATCAAATAACTCATGAAATGGCTTCAGTGCATATATAAAATTTGTGAATTGTATTTTTTTTAAATATGAATGAGGATATCGTTTTTTTTTTAAGATACATGAGCTACAACAAAATCAATTAAAACCTCTGTCTCTGTCTCCAATAATTAAATGCTTAGAATCTGAAATCTGGAAAAACTCTCTGCTCTTTCAGAAATCGAAATTGATTTGTACATTGCCTTTTTCAAAACTCAAAAATCAATTCTGGAATAATTAACTCTCTCTTTGCCTTGAATTTTGAGTCTTCTGTTGTAAATAATACAAACACAAGGTTTTCTACCCATAAATCTGAATGAAGGAGAAAAATACTGGTTGTGTAAAGACCCAAAACACACAAGAAAAACCTTCACTATAAATATCTTCTCCGTTCTGCAATTCCGTTTTTAATTCTCTTTGTTTTGAAATTTTCATTTATGCAAAGTACGAGAAAGAAAGGGAAATTATGCTTGTTGTAACTTTCAATGTGCAACACGTTTGTTAAATTGTGCATGAGGAAATCGAGAATTGATACTTGAACTAGAAGAGAACTCTTGAAAACCCTATGTTAATGATTCTCATTAGTCATATAGTTCATCAAAACTACTTCTGGAGAAATTTTTATCTCTTACAGGTGGCAGAGGATTTTAATGACAATAAATAGCAAACGCTTCCAGAACTGAAGTCTCATATGACACATTTCAACTAAATCTAAAGTTTGATTTTCAAAATGATTTTAGTTTAATTACTGAGGGACAGATGCTTACCTTCACTGGGATTTATCTGCGTGATTCAAGGGATTCTCTACGTAATTGATGGCTTAGGTTGGAGCTTGGTGCAAAGCCTTCTTCGAAACACCATAAAACTCCTTTTTAATGCTCCATATTGCTCAATGCTGCCCTTATTTCTCCACAACTGAAGGTGTTGTATGAACGCATGTGGATGCATAATGTTACTCCGTTTCTTTCTGAGCTAGCCTTTGGCCATGATGGTAGAATAAAGGCTTATCTTAGAGCTTGTTTCGCTGTAATGGTGAAGGATAGTTGTAGCATATTTTTTTAATATATTTTGACTGTTTTTCACATCCAGCCATGTCTTTCACTTGCGTACCTGTGGTTGCTTATGTTTCACTGTGTGTACTCACTTACCACGTTCTTGTCATTTCATTTTCCATCCTTATTACGCTGCCCACATTCTTCAACATTTCGTCTTTCCATCATAACCACCCTCTTTACACTGCATGCCCATACTTTAGTTTGTTTGCATCATAATTTCATGTCCTTTGTGGCATTGCATTTGCATTTTCCACTTAGGTTTTGTCACATTTTCATATTGCGTTCATTCCATACCTTAGGTTATACTCTTTTCTTAATTTAATTTTAAAATGACCATAGGATAGGTCATTTTTTAAAATTAAATTATTTTCCTTATGATACTAACCTTTAACCTTTGTGTGGTTTTTGCAGGTCAAACAAATTCCTCAGGGGAAAAACATTGCCCTTATTTTTCAATCAAAAATGCTTATAAAAATGTATAGGGAAATGATTTTTTTATATGGTAGGATAATGTATAGGGAAATGATTTTTGTATGGTAGGAATAGGGTAAATGATAGTTTGTAATATAGTTTATTATGATGAAGTTAATGGGATAAATGTGGAATGGTAAATGTAGTGGAATGCATATCAAGTTAAACTGGTTTTATCAATTTCTAGATTTTTTTGAAAAATTAGAGGTTCTAAGAGCAAAAATTTTTTTTACACTTAATATATTTGTACTTCCATAATAGCTTGATGTCAATGCTAACTGATGATGTCCTTTGCTGGTTCATTTTTTCCTCATGATGATGGTTCTTCAAGGATATTCTTTGATGGAATGTAGACACTAGTTTCTGCATCTGGTGTTCAGGTCCCTTTTATATTGTCTTTGTTCAGGTCCCTTGTTGATGAATGTGGATGCATATTCTTTGTTCAGGTCCCTTTTTGATGAATGTGGATGCATATTCTTTATTCAGGTCCCTAACTGATAAATGTGAATGCGGGTGCTTTATTCAAGTCCTTTATCAAACCATTGCTCAAACTATTTGCATAGTTTTATTACAATCTTCCCCCTTGCTTATTCTGAGACTTGTCCCCGAGTCTTGCTTATTATGGAAGATGATTCCTGCAAAATAAAATTTAAGAAATGGTAAAACAAAATAGAGAATTCATATTGGCCAAACAAGTTGGTTTTCCGATATGAATTCGAGTTTGTGTTGTGCCAGTTTCCTAGATTTTCACAACCAAACTCCTTTATTATTTTTTTTCTTTTTATATTTTTTTTCTTTTCTTTTCTGGATGGAGGTGGGGTGTAATGGAGTAGAGAAGTATGAAAATATTATGAAAATAGGTGATATTGAAGTCATGATTTAGTAGTAAATGGATAGATAACATACAATATAGACGACGGATGAAATCATGAACAATATGGATTATGAAAGGCTTCTTTACAACTTAACTTCTTCTTATGATTATTAACTTCATGTCTTTTGCCTCGATCTCGATCATGTCGTAAAGTGATTGGTGTTGGTGGTCAGTAACTAAAGAAAAGCTTCAAGAGTTTGAGTTTCATTGGATGAACTCAACATTAGGTGAATTTTCACTTTGCTTTGACTTGAACATTTGTATTCATATTCTTAAATATGAATTTAAAATTTATTTTGAAAAGTACTTTACCCATGGAGTTCACTCCTTCATTCTTCCTATGACCTGCAAAAACATAGCACTTGCCTGCAATATAATATTAGATGATGGAGGAAGAGAGGTGTATAGTCTCTCTTATTCCAAGAAATGTATAAATCATTACAAGCATTGCTTAGAAAACAAGTCCAAATATGATATACAAACAAAATGCATTTATTTACCCCTTGAGGAATGGTGGCAAGCCTAGACCTCCTAGTGATTCCAATGCCAAGTTGAAGTGAATTCATATGACTACCTCCAATATAAACAGGTTTTCAAAATGGTTTAAAATGATATGGTAAAAATTATGAGCACCATGTTTGATAGAGCTGCTTATGAATTTTTTACTAGACCAACAGTCACTATTTGAAGTGTAACTTTTACGTTAAAGATCATATTGATGTGATTATACTTGGAGATTAAAGTAGATTCATTTTTTTTTCCAGTAGAAACAGGTTTTAAAAATAATTAGGTTTGATATCACAAAATTGGTGATGAACAGACCTAGGAGGCAGAGTTTTACTATGCTAGTTTGAAGACATGCAATCACTAAATGTGGCATAACTTTTCATTTGACCTCCAAATGGGATGATTAAAATTGTGGCTTAAACTGGAATTGCATATATATCTCCCATATAAACAGTTTTTTAAAAGAAGATGATTTGGTATGTCAAATATTCCGATGAACAATCAAGACCTAGAATTGTCACCATGCAGATTTTTCGAGAAGCAGTTAGTATTTTAAGAATAACTTTTCATATGATAACTAATTGAGGTGATTCGAATTGATTTGGAAAATAGATTCCAAGGGATATCTTCCCTATGAATTTTAGGTAAAAATGTTTCCATTAGACACCTCAAATATATGTTGTACTACCTCTGTCCTCAACATTTCACTTCAGACCTAGTTTTGATTTTGATCACATTTTTATTTGTGATCTAAATTGAAAATTTCAAAATGGATTAAAAAAATAGATTTCAAGAGATATGTAAAAAAAAACATGATTTAAAAATGATCCTATATGGTTACCCATAATAGGATTGTTCTGACTGCATTTTGCCATGGAGTCCTTTCAAATGAATATTGAACAATGATTTGAAGAAATATTCATGACAGTTTCAAACAAAATTATTAAGGAAGTCTTGTTGTGAATTCATTCTACTTGTTTATTTATTCTATTCTATCCTATTCTATTTTAGAAAAATAATTCATTCTCTCAAGTATAAGATAATTTCCAATGCATCCATTTTCATAAAAAGATCGTAAGTAAACTCATCCAAATTTGAAAAATATATGTTAATGAATGTTTGGACATGAAAAACTATTTGACCATATAGATTTGATGCTAATGAATGTTGAAAAATGGAGTGGTGTTGTGGTCTAATGACTAGTTGAAACCAAGTTTTGAAATGATCTTCATTTGCTTGGCTCTCCCTAATTGTCATAGCACAAAACTCTTCTTGTGGTACTTGTTCAAAATCTTGTATGCACAAGGGATCTTGTGATATACATGGTAGAAATTCTTCAATTTCTAGCTCTAATGTTTGATCTTCATTGCATGTGATCCATGACTCATTCACCTCGTCACAAAGATAGCTAGAAGAAAGTTCTAGATTCTCTTCCTATGGATCATCTTAATGGATGTTTTATTGCTCTTCTATCCTTTGACATAAAGATTCATCCCTAGCGAGCATTCTAAATTGAGGACAAGGACTTAAGAATAGTTTTGTGGTGGCATACCCTCCTTATCTAAATGATTTCTTTAACATCATCTTTTTAGATCTTGTCTTACAAATGGATTTTGTAGTTTTTTTTTTTTTTTTTTTTTTTTTTTTTTTTTTTTTGGTTTTGTTTTGGGAATCTACTTTTAGGATCTCTATTTCTAGGGATAAAGAAAAATAACTAAGAGAAATGTATCTTAACTAAATCGTTTTATCAAATTTTTAGTGTTTTTGTTTATCTTCTATTTGACCATGCTGATAATTGCCTCCCTGGCAACGGTGCCAAAATGTTGAGCTAATTTATTAACACAAATTAACACAAGTATTTAATTATCAATCCAGGTTTGTGAAACTTGGAGGCAAGTCCATAGTGTATGGATATCAGATGTAGCCAATCTTAGAAGACAAAATTTGAAGAGTTAAGGAAGTACATATTACAAATATAAACCTATTTTAACAATTTCTAATTCATTTATGTAATATGTGAGGGATGAGGCTCCTAACTTAGGAGAACCTGGTTGTCCTTCCCTAAAATACTACTTTCATGAAGATAAATCCAAAACACTAATTAACAATGGTTTATGATGCAAAATATGTAAAAGAAGAGGCTCATAACTAAGGAGGACCAAATCGTCCTTCTTCACAATTCTACTATATCATAATCACCATTACTTCAAACTAGAAATGCAGAAATAACTTCAAATAAGAAAAGGAGGATGAAATTCAGTTTTAGTTCAAGATCAAATAGAAGGGGAATTTAACTTAAATTCCTATGTGTCCCTTCATATGTAGATTAGAACTAACCAATATTCATTCAACAATCATCACACATCTAAATACATTTGAAACAAGAACTAATTTATGAAAACTATGAAAATTTAACCAAGAAGTGCACTTAGCTTGGTGTGGGGGCCCTCCACCCTTGCCTTGCACACTTGAAGAAATCTCAGCTACAGCAACTTTAGTAAATCAACCAAGCATGAACGAAAAATTGAAATGAAACAGATTCTTCAATTATCTTTCAGTCTTTAAAGAGTCTCAAAATCAAATTACATTAATTCTACATTAATTCTCCCTTCATAAGCCTTCAAAGTTTTGGCTTAAATAGAAGATCATGAAACAAACTGATCTAAAGTATCTCTAACAAATATATCTATTTATATCCATCTATCCAATTCGAATCCATCCA
Source organism: Pinus taeda (assembly GCA_000404065.3). Taxonomy (NCBI): domain Eukaryota; kingdom Viridiplantae; phylum Streptophyta; class Pinopsida; order Pinales; family Pinaceae; genus Pinus; species Pinus taeda. The sequence goes on along the minus strand of APFE031706658.1, from coordinate 168,529 downwards.
ATCTATCACTAGAAATATGGACAATCCCATGAAATCATAAAACTGCCCTATTTCCTAGGGATTTTCTAGATGACTAGTCATGTTTGACTAGCCTTGACCGGGCTTAATTTAGCTTGTTTTGACCGAACCAATTAGAATTAGTTCAGTCCTAGTTCCCAAGATTCCATTCATGTATCTAACTCGAGCCCAAGTGTCCTACAAATATGTCATCCACATAGCCGTTACGGGAATTTCTGATTTTGTCCAAAAATACTCTTAAAACCCAATTTTTGCAAAAATATCTAAAAATTGAAAAACATAATTTATTTTCTTGAATATGCATAATAAGGTCAAAATAAGGTGTATATGGATGGTTTATAGTGGAAATTATGGAAATTAGGTAGATTTTAATAAGCAAAATTTGATAAAAAACGAGAGCCAACAGGCATCCCGATCACCATTTTTCTTACATCAGGTAGAGCTTTATAATGAAGGTGAGCAAACCTTCGATGCCAAAGTTCAGACTGCAGAGATGTGTCACAAGACATGACACCCATCGGACTTCCACCGACCTGATATAATGGATCAACTCAAAACCCAAGAGTAAAAACATCTTTAAAGCTATTTTTCCATACACGTACCTTGCCATTGCTGAAGGCCACCTTATACCCTTTGTCTTCCATTGCTGAAATGGATACCAGGTTTTTTTAAAGATCAGGTACATATAATACATCTTGTAAGTGGATGGTATTACCCTAATTCAATTTAATAGTGACATTTCCTACACCTTTCACGAGATATTTTGAATTATCTCCAAGAACAATTTCCAGGTTGGTTTCCTTCTCTATTAGATTATAGAGAGCTTATTTGTAACTAGTAAAGTGCCTTGAGGCACCACTATCAATAAGCCAATTTCCTAGTGAGTCTAGGGGAGCAGCAGTAGATAGAGCTGCTGGTAGATAATATTCATCTTGCTTATTGTTAACAGTGTTAGATTCATTCCGGGAATTTCTTGCCTTCTTGAATGGTTGTCCTCTTCCTTGATTTCTGGCACTTCTTTTACCTCTACCATTTGACCTGCCATTCCTTTGATTACCTTGAGAAGGATTTTAATCATCATCCCTGTGTGAGTCCCTTTTACTATGGCACTCCCTTGCATAGTGACCCATTTTATTTCAATTGTAACATCGTCCTTTTCTTCCACCCTTTGGTCCAGCCTTTCCTTTGAATTTAGCTCTAGAATTGTTTCTTCTTTTAGTATGAGAAGAAAAGGCAGAGGGATGAACTTTAAGTATGGGCATTTCTTTCTCTTCCATCCTCATTTCTTCTTCAATGATCTGGCCATTAACTCCTCAAATCCAGGAATTACGTTATTGTTGAGAACAGTAGTCCTGAATATATACCATTTAGATGGCAATCCTCTAAGAGTTGTGAGTATCATTTCCCTGTCAGGAATTAATTCCCCAATAGATAGGAGATCGTTCTTAATCTCAATGATCCTTAAGAAATATGCTTGCATACTCTCATATTTGCCCTTCTTAATTTCCTTCAGCTTATTTCTAAGAAACAAGACTTGATTTGCATCGTTAACTTTAAATAAACTCACCAGTCTATTGTAGATTTCCTTGGAGGTGTTCAGCTCGAAAACATAGGCCACCAATCGTTTGTCGATAAAGTCTCGAATGATCTTCCTTGCTTTGACTTCTCCCTTGGTCCATTTGTTCCTAGCAGTAGCGGATGCATTTGATGGAGGCTCATCAATTCCGCCTCTCACATGTCCCAACACTTCCTATTCTTCTAATGTTAGATCGAGAGACATCTTCCATCCGTGATAGTCAAACTTCTCATGGAGTATGTCTTCAGTGGGGAAGTGTGTTGAGGACCCCGTGATTTATTTCAGATATTCTTGCCAACCTTCTCTTCGGTGATTGCTCTTGCTCTTGCTCTTGCTTGGGCTTTGTCTTCACCTGAGATCTGATACCATGTTAAATTATGGTATGTTCTATGCTTAGAGCAGTTTACTTATTTTTCTTATTATTAGCCACGGATGAGCAATCACATATACATTAAGTAAAGTGAAGGTAGAACATTGAATGATCAACAGAAAACAAGCCAAGACAAGAGACACAAGATGTGGCGGCTAGCCAGGGACAAACCCCAATGCGGGTAAACCTTTTGGTCAAATCTTCTTTTATCTTCAATAGTTCAGCAGAGAGAAATAGTACAAAATCTGAATTTTGTAATTTTATATCAGCAACAGCAAACCCTAGATCAACAAATTCAAACTTGGTCAAAATAGCTAAAATTGACCTCTAAAATACTTGGTCAATTTCCCGTCAACTTGTCCTTGAACAGCCTGAAGAACAACCCTAAAAGTTCAGTCAATTTGCAGATTTCTGAAGTCAACTTGCAGCCCTAAACTAAGGCAATCATCACCAGTCAAACCAGAGGTCAGATAACCTCAATTTTCGTGCCAAAAATGGTGGCCTGCCTAGGAGAGGCAACCACACCCAATCCGCACTCTTGGAAGGTCAACGCTTGGTCAACACTGGTCAAAGAGATGACCTACTGCCCTAGCGTCCTTCTTTCTACGTCTTCCTTGCCCTAGGATGTCTTCCTTTTAGCCACATGTGTGAGAGAGAGAGGCTCATTTTATGTGTAGGAGAGAGAGAGAGAAGATGAGTGAATTGAATTGCCCAAATGAGGAGGAGGCTCCTTGTATTTATATGCAAAATTTGAGGGTGAATAAATGTGATTGTTGGGCTTCTGAGCCTACATACGTTTGTTGGTTGACGTTGACAATTTGTCCATAATAAAATAAATTCATCTCTCCATAAATACTTATCAGAATCAAATGATCTTTAGATCAATCCTACACCTCTCGATGAGAGGAATCTAGGAAAAATATCATAAGCCATAAATAAGGTGATACACATGGAGTTTGGCCCTAGTTTCCAATTTCAACAGATAAACAAGCAATGGCCCCTGCATGCGTGTCCCTGAGGAACCCACTATGCAGCAAGCTATCCATGGCAAAAAAAGGGAAAGTTGTCACGATTGACACAAATGAGGAAGAAGAAGATTTGCAAGCCCTGACCATCACAGTAGAAGATGACAAAGATATGGAGGAGGACATTCAACCTATATGCTTTACAATAAAACTACCCGCATATGTCCCACGCGGAAAGGGAAGACCAAAGTGCCAAAGGACCTAAACGAAACAAAGAGTTCACTCCAGACTCTGCTCCTCTCAGATGGCATAGTATTTGAAGGCATGCACCTGGGTCAAGTGCCAACCATGGAGTTTTAAGATTAGGACCTCATTGACCACGAGAAGTTCCCTCACCTAGAGATCAGGAACCTCATGAAGCAGAACACTGAGGGGGTGGGACAACGTTAGAGTCACATAAATGGCTGCGCAGTGTAGAAAGGCTCGGGTTGCTGCACTTACTATGGATATTGCATTTCCATCGCATGCCCATCACCATTTTCGTCATCAAGCAGCTACTCTTCCTGGTGCATGATGGGTATCTATGGCTTGAGGAGCCTATCCCATCATGGCAGACCTCATTCACCACATTCCTCAGCTCCCCTGCAAAGGAAAGGACCCCACAACCATAGCCAAAGGAAAGGGTAGTGATTTGGACCTTGCAGAAGCCATGAAGACAAAATACAAGCTAGAGAAGAAGAAAAGGGGCTACGCCATCTCTAGCATCAAGGATAAAGGGGTATGCATAGTAACCAACTCCTGGCTGGAAAAGTTATGACGAAGTGTCACGCCGATGAGGTGCCGGTGCCCGTAGTCGCACTGGCCGAGCAGTGCATGGAGGCAGTCCAGTTCAACTGGCCTGAATTCCTCTGCAAGGAATTTTTGAAGAACTATCGCGAAGCCCAGGAGCAAGGTAAAACCTTCCACTATGCATGGTTGTTGTTATCCATAATGCTTGTAGTAGGGGAACTACCAGAGGACAGTCAATTCCCCAGAATTGACAAAGAATTACTGGAGGCCATGAAGTATGCTTTGCTCTGGGCCACAAAGGACACAAAATGGATATGCGACACCAAGATCTTCTGGGTGCTCATGGAGATGAGCATCCGGATGTGGATCAATCGGGGGCTGCACCTGTCGTCTACGGTGTACAACAGTCTGCAAAGTTTTTCAGAATTCAAAGCCGACAATCGGTCGAGAAAAGGCAAAAGGAAACAGTAGCAACTAAGGAAAGGGTAGTGCGAGAAGTGACACAGAAAGCCGCAGAATAGAAAAAGGTTGCAGAAGCAACAACGACAGCACAGGCATCAAAGGAAGCAACATCAAAGTTGTATGAGGACCAAGAAACATCCTCAAAGGGATAGGAGGTAGAGGAAGTAGAAACAGCACGAGGGAGCGCAGACCCAGGGACCAATTCCACACAACTGAAGTGCCCACACATGGTAGAGAGAATAGGACAGAGGAAGAAGGTCAAGGCCTTGAAGTTGGCCATTGACTCAATCACCTTAACCAAAGGTGACCTCCATGACATCGGCGTGACGGTTCGCGATGTCACTAATGAGGCCCTTCAAGATTTTATGTAGGAGCACCAGACTCTGTTGGGGGCCCTCGGGGCGCAGCTACAGGAGTTACAGGTGCGGGCCCCTCAGGTGGGCACCCTTTCGACCCACCTCACAACAAGATCCTCAGTAGTGAATCAAATGCTGCACGCACAGATGGAGAACACAATAGTGTTACCGGAAGGGTCCCTAGTAGCAGTAAATGAGACCGATAGATTTGCGATAATCATGATCAAAGGCCTTGGCCTTAATTTGGCTGCCCTTTCGTGAGAGACACTGTATCTGCTGGAGGATGGGATAACAACAGAGCTGCGAGCTAGGGAGAGCCACGCGATCCAAGTTCTCAGCAAATAAAATATCAACATGGAACAACTCAGTCTGTAGCGTGACAAATGGGTGTCGCAGAACCAATAGTTGGCATAGGTGGTAAACAATGCTTGCCGATGTGTCCTAGAGCTGGCCATCCCAGTATATCTACCAGTAGAGGTGTGGATTCATAGGTTAGCAACCAGATTCTGTGACACTAGAGAGACCAAGGTTTAGCTGGAGCTGAATCTTCAGATCACCAAGCTGTAGTTAAAGATGCATCCTTCCACTCCCTCGGAGGTCTGAGAATAATGCACTACCACTATTGTAGCAGGATTGGAAGAAATTGGAAGTGCAGTGCAAGATATTACCACATTGTTGGAGCAAGCACTTGAGGTCCTCACAACTCTGCAGGAGGATCCCAACATCCAGCACCTGGAGACAAAGGCATGAGAACTTCAACAGTAATGCAACAGTGTCAAAAGAACTATGCAGATAGTAGTCCTCACTCAGCGACTTGCAAATATACAACAAGCCAAGGCACTGAAGGAACAGGTGGATACGGCGCGGCATAAGGACACAGTTCTCAAAGCACACGTCTAGCCATGGATCGACGAGGCTTTCACTATCACGGAAAACATCGAAGGAAAGCTCGCACATATACAGGGGATACATACGTTAATGCAGAGAAGTGTCCCAGACACTGAGGTCTCAGAATAGAGGATGCAACATATTCAACAAAAAGTGGCTTAGTGCACTGCCGACATCAGCACAGTTCGAGGATAGTTGGAGGAACTCCATGCCAAGATCATTACACCGATAGAGTGACTCAAGGGCGAGTCATGATGTTTGTGTTGGGGACCTGTTGGGCATGGAATCCCCCCCGAAGCATGTTTTGGGGCTCAAAGCCGATGTTTTAACCAAATAATGTTGTAAATCCCCGCGAATTGTAGGCACAGAAGTATGTTAGAGTCATAGGGTTTTCTACCCTAGTTTGTAATGTAATGTCGACCTACACATGGTCTGCAGACCATGGGACTGTATAAATAGTGTGAGGCTCTAAGTGTGAAAGTTAGTTAGGAGAACAAAGTAAGGAATAAGAACAAGTCCAAGGGATTTAGTAGTAAGTATCTAAGTGTGTTTTTGGGTCGTAGAGTAGGAGAAGGCTCTACAACTGAGTGCATAGAGGCCTAGTTGTTTGCAGTTGAGTGTGCGAACCCATGCAGCTGAGTGCGCAGGGCAAAGTCAAGTCTTTAACCAGAGAAGAGAATAATAAAAGAAGTTTTATCCAAATTCTGTGTATCTATTCTTGAGTTATTACATGTTTGATATCAATTGCAAATATATTGTTTATTTACTATGCGCACTTGTACGAATGATTTATATTGCTATGTATACTTTACACATGAAAGTAAGCCAAGTTAATCAATTAACGATGGAATATTAGTAAGGACTTGGGTAATAACAATGTTGGGGCCCTACTAGGGCTGCATGACGGCAACATCTCAGGCTACAAGGAGCAGGTAAGTGCATGTAGCGACATGCATGTAGGGTCAAACTGTAGACCACTTGAACTCATCAGATATCTCCAAGGTGTGGAAACCTAGTTCTAGCACCCTCCCATACTACTTTGGGTAAGACCTTAATCTGCGCTCCACAGACTGTTGCCGAAAGGGCTAGTAGTACCAGGTTTTGTTTGGCTAAATCACCTCTGAACTTGGGTCAGGCCCCAACAAGCCAACATTTAGCTCCAAACATCAAGTTAACCGCATGACCTGTTGTTCATACAAGAGCATCTTAATCGAAGTATTTAGTGACTTTAAATACTTACCTCGCGGTCCTTCAAAGAATCAGTGCTCTCCTTTGTTGTAACTGACAGAGGTATCAACCACGAACTCTGTCACAAATCCTCCTATGATGTGGTCAAGCCAATGGTTGACATCGCACGTAATATTATCTTCAGACGCTTGCAATCTCCTTGCTAACTCTGGTGTCCAAACAATCAGAGTGTCAAGCCTCCACCTTCCTTGGCCATCTGCCAACTTCACGATCCACTCATATAAATCAACCAGGAAGGAACATAAGAAGATTTTGTGTATTTATGTGTATAGGTATCTGTCCAACCATTGTTCTTTTTTCAATCACAAATTCTTCTTTTCTTGCGCCACAAATTCGTGGATCTTTCTATCCAACCAATTTTCAATCCCTTTCTTAGTTGGATTCCAATGATGCGACATCATACTTCTCATTATGCAGATCTCGGTCCTAGCAATGGAACCATTTGTTGGCTTGATGGGCCCTGACTCAGGTTCAGTGTTAAGAATCCAAGTAAATCCCTACATTATTGGCCCTTTCAGCATCAATCCGCAGAGCACGCACTAAAGTCTCACCTAAAGCAATATGGGGGGATGTAGGAACCAGGTTTCCACACCCTAAGATAATCGTGATGTCGATTTTATATCCTCACTCCTGTCTTCACGCAGATTGATAAGCCCTTGGGGTTTATCAATGTACTTCCTTTTCCGTTCTTTAGGACCTCCACGAAGGTACATGATTTCCCTTTGCGGAACCTTAGATGATGATTCGGGAACTTACGCACCTTTGTAACTAGGTTACCGATATAGTCCCTAAATTATCTTAGGTATTAGCCAACTTTACCATACAAGTAATATTATCCTCGCATAAAAATATATTATTACTTACGTTCATGCAACATATTTTTGCGCATCAGCTTAACATTATACCTGAAACTTAACATTCAACATAGGATAACCACAGAATTCATAATAGCAGTAAAATAACACTAAACAGATGGAAAGTACACAGTAAGTTCAGAACACTTCTCTTTATTGATGATTTAGATTTTCAATACAGACTCTAACCACCCTGCGCACACAGCTGCAGGGGTCCGCACACTCAGTTGCGGACTTCTACCCTAGGCTTCTCCGCACTTAGCTACAGAGCCTCTTTCTCCACTAAGACTCTCACTCTTATCTCTCCCCAAGCTATTACATCAATGACTCATGAATACTGAACTCCCTTAGACTCTCTAAGACTCTCCTTTTAGACAATCACATGGTCTGTAGACCAAGGGTGGATCTCCAAAACCGACACAACCTATATAAACTAAGAACAGAAAACCCTTTTTGATCTTCGCGCTTCACGACCACAAAATGCGAATACTTTACATTCTTCATACAAAATTTGGGCCTTCTGCCCCAAAATTTGGGTTTGTAACCCCAAAATTGACCCCCAGGGGACTTGTTCCCAATAATCCCACATCAAATCTAGGAGTTGTCGGCACATTTAGCTCAATTGTTTTGGGTTAAGCCCTCTTTCCATGCCTTATGTTGCATTTCTGGCACTTTTTGTGTGTCGCTTCATATGAATCTTATTTACTTGACTTCAGTGAATTCTTGTTGTCATTTTGATACATACAAGCTTGTACTAGAACCATTTTAGTTTTTGTCAACATCTCACCGTTGTCGCATGCATGAAATCGTTTTTCACAAACTTCCGTTGATTCAGTGATTCACCCCACCCACATGCATGTTGTTTCATTTTATGAATCTATCATTCATCATTTGCATGCACGATCATTCACTTCTTCTTCCACTTAGTTTCGCCATGCATTCACTTCCACATTTTCTTTTAGTTTCCCATCAACAAGTTTGGGCATCCTTGGCCCAGACTCTACCTCACCAAGACAGCATTGTTAAGTCCTGAGAGGGAAGGCCCTATCTTCGTCTCAAGAAATGCACATTTGTGCCTAGTAAGCATCCTCAAGGATTGTTTTGCAAATTTCTCAGGGAGAGTGACTGCTGGCCCAAAAAATTTCACAATGCAATCACTAAGCTTGCAACCATTACCAGCTAAGATTGTGCATTGCATAATTCCAGCTCTTAACAGCTAGACTAGGTTGTGCATTGCATAGTTCCAGCAGTCAGTTAGCCTCTTGACAACCCAGACCATGCCTTGCACAGTCATGGCAGTACATCTCCCGACCTCCCAACCGAAATTACGCAACCTTCATGATCAATCACAGGTATGTTGCAAGTCAGTTCTCAAGTTCGTTTTGGTTTTCGACTGGCAGATTTCTCGCCATGAGTGTTTCCATGTCTCCAAGTATTGCAAGTTTTCATCTTCCTCTCAACAGTGTAGGTACAATGGTTTCAAGAGAGAAAAGTCGAAGACACCCTTTAGAGCACACCTAGAGATGCAGTTGATCAAATGTCTATGAGCTTGCCTACTCACGAAGACATCAAGTTGTTCGTAGACAAGGACATCAAGATATGACAGTGACACCATCACATCGAGTGGCATCATGAATAGTAGTTGAAGGTAGCATACTGAATGCAATGAATGCAATGAATCCAATGAATGCAAGAGGAAAGTTATTGACAACACAGAGGTGGAACAAAGTTGCAAGCTCAAGCAGATCCACTGATGATGAAAGCAACTTTGGAGACTCAGTCTATGAGGTGATGGAGCGACATGAAGATCGCGCAAAGACAAAGAATGGAACAAAGAAGGATTTTCATGCACTGAAGTAGCAACTCAGGGAAGAACATGATGCTACATAGACAAAAATAATGAGTTGTAGTAGGAACAAGAGTAGTAGTGGGTGCAACATTCACTCGCAGATGAAACTATGTCCATACAAGTGAAAGATCCAGCCCAGCAGCTGGCACGGAGCAGACATGGTGAGCAGTGTTGTTGATCGTGTTGGAAATAATATTGAGAGGGGGGGTGAACCAGTATTATCAAATCAATAACTTTTTCATTTCATACTCTGATTCATATACGCTACTTTAGTTAAGGGAACTTGCGTGCACATGCAACTATGTTTAATGCAACTAGCGTATATCCAGTAAACTTTTGATTCAGTTAATTCATCATATGTTGATCTTTAATCAGTGTGTCAGAACTTCATTAACCATATAAACAATAAATAGGTGCAGTAAAACGAAACAAATCATCACACATAAGAAACACACATGAACACCATGATATAAGGTGGAAATCCAATGCGGGACAAAAACCACCTGCTGCTGTCTTCCTTTAATATAAGAAAAACCTATTTACAATCTTGTATTGGTGCAGACTCATACCAGTACGCAGGCACCCACCTGTAGAAGGCTACAACCTTATCTCATTCTCCAACTACCATTGGAAGGGAGCTACAACCCCCTAGCTCTTGTACTAGTTGATATATTTACTAGCACATAGGCACTAGCCTACAGAAGGCTACAACCCTCTCTTGTTTTCCAACTGCTACTGGAAGGGAGCTCCAACCCCCTGGCTCTTGTATTGGCCATTATATTTACCAGTACGTAGGTGTCGGCCTATTGAAGGCTTCAACCATTATTCTTCCTCCAGGCACCGTGTTTCATAAATTTTCAGACTAGATACTCCTGGATCACAACACCATAATATGAAGGCCATGTTTCATCCAATTTTCATACTGGACCCATCAAAAACATTGAAGCTCAAATAAATCACCACTGCAATACAACCATTGCATCAACCAATCAATCTCTGAATCACCCACAACTGAATCACTGAAGACCAGTCATCAAAACACAGTTACCAGAACATAGAGCAAAACCCAAAACTCTGCAACAACCACCAAAACCATCTTCAAGTTCAGATATGATATTTCATAATGTATACACTATTCTGAAGAACCAAACCAGCATGTATACACACTTTTACCAAAGCGAACCCACGTACAGATCTACAAATATTAACTCATAACTTTGCAGCTATTCCAAACATCTATCATACGCATATCGTAACATTTATAGAATAAACATGTGTCAGTAATTCAGATCTAATATATCCATGATCAAACCACATAATGATAAAACATTCCAAGCCTTAAGATCCCAATCCATCATCCATCATCATCCACATAGGTGCATCCTTGGTTCAGATCACGCAAAGCATCATGAACCCATAACCTGCATACTAGATATCTCACTTTATCAAATACTCAATCCTTGCACCCATTTGGCCTAATGATCTTCTCCTCCTTTTATAGTGTTAGGCATTTCTCAATACCATGGACCAAAACCACTTAGAACCAATACCTTGGACCAAATACCTAGGGTCAATACTTTGGACTAGATACCTTGGACCAATACCATGGATCAAAATACCATGGACCAAATACCACGGAACAAAACTTAGTTTTCGAACTGTACGCATCTTTCCTTCTGTGAAACTGTGTGTGTATGTTATAGACACCTTTTGGTTTGTTAATCCGCGTGTATACTCTCCTTTGTCAAGGTGAACTTGTGTACACCTCTCTCTGATCATTAAATCTTTGCTATTGACCTGCTACACTATCATCTATCATCTGAGTGAGTTACCATCAAGGAAAAAACTTGTATCACCTGTATCATAATGCCAAAAATCCCCCCCTTTGGACTTGATGGCAACAACAACACCAAGTCACTCTCCCCCTTTGACATCAAGGGCAAAGGGCAAACTAAGATATTCTCTCCCTTGATATACATTATGTTGTCCATAGTCTCCCTGAGTACATGCTAAAGTCTCTGATTGAGCTCCCCCTTTGTACATGCTAAGATGTACCAATCCTTCCATGATCCCCCTGAGCACATGTAGAATTATTTGATCGAACTCCCCCTTTGTACATGCTAAGATGTACTAAACCATCCTTGCTCCCCCTGAGCACATGCAAAGTCTACAAAAATATTTTTGAAAAGAATAACATGACTCTACAACTCAACTAAGTGAGTATGACCTTCCTATCACCAATGACTCATACATACATCAATCTCCCAACCAGGTGGGGATACACCATTTTGACTCATCCACCCAACCAAGTGGGGATATACCAACTGTTTGTACATTACTAAATTAGAAATTATTACATCATCCTTCCCATGCATAGTGGGGCTACAAATTAGGTCTTTTCATGACCTTTTCATCAAATTATATACATGAATTTTATAACAAAAAAAACCAACAATCTAAACAAGACCATGATAGTCATTAGCAACTATCATACATGATATATGATCTGCACCATAAGCATCTGTCAGCAACATTAGCAACCTGTAACCTGCAATACCATTCTCTTGAACAACTAACAATAAGTAGAAATATGTATCATTTAGCCACATAAGAATCATCACCAAAGACTTCTAACCATAATGCCAACAATGCATTATTCGAAGCATATGCTCCCCTTGAACCTGTTCCATCTGTTTACTATCAGATCTGATCATGCATATATCAGCAAGAAGTATCAAGGCATCATCATCAATCAGATATACATCAAGTTAAGATAAAAAACACTTCTAAACAACATCTTATGAATACCAAGCCATTTCCACACATCATCAACAGATTGTAACCATCATCAAATAGAGCAAATAATTGACTGAACCATATCAGCCCCTTTTTCTTGAGTCTGTTCCACTGCTTTTTCTCAACCCATCATATACACAACTGTGTAGCTTCTAACTCGCATATATATGTGGCTTGCCTTCATGAAACTTGTGTATGAGATTTAGAACACTGAAGTTTCACATTTTCAACTCCTTCTGAGCATGTCATGTCTGTATACTCTTCTATACCACATCTTTCTTACTGTACTTCCTTCTTCTTCCATATCTTCGACTGTGATGATGTTTTCTCCTTTTGGTATAGTGCGCATACTTTGTTCCTGCATTCCTTTGCTATATGTCCAAACTTGTTACATGCATAACATATTACATGTTTCATATTCCTTCTGTAGCAATCAATGGCTTTGTGACCAAACATATTGCAAGCAAAACAATATCACTTAAAGTACCTGGAAAGTGATGATCTTTCTGTGTGACGATATTGCATCATTATACTTCTGCATCTCACTGCAACATGTCCAAGATTATGACATACATAACACTCAACATTATTCATCTGAGAAAATAAGCAACTATCACTTCCATAGTTTGGAGTAAAAGATTTTATTTCACGAATTTCTTTCCTTGGTTTTTGATGTGGTTGAACTCTTATCTCCTTGTTGAGCATTTCAATTTTTTCATTAGAGTTCCTTGCCTCACCCCGAGAGCTATATTCACCTTCAACAGATTCATGAAAACCAAGACCAGTTTTGATAGCAGGGGATATTTGACTACTAAGAATATCATCCAAAATCTTAGTACTGTCTTGAAATTGTAACAGTTTATCATTTTCTTCTAATTTACCTTTTAAGATATTTACCTCAACCTAATGTTGCTCTTCCTTTTCCACATGTTGTTTCTTCAAGATTTCTGAAACCTTTCTTCCTTCTTCCACTTGTTGCCTTAATTTGGGAATTTCATTTTCTTGTTCTTTATCTACTTGAGGTAGTTCTTCATTATGCTTGTTTTTCAATGATATCACTTCATCTTGCAGATTTGACATACTTTGAAGGCACACTCTAGCTAAGCTTTTAATCTAGAAACTTCTTCTTGGAGGGCACTCCCTCTTTTGTTAAATAGATCCCGTTGATCTAATGCTACATTTGCTTGTTCATCTTCAATCTGAGGTGATTCAGAATCTGAATACTTGCTTTCACCTCACGACAAGATGTAACTATTCCTTTGAGTTGTATTCTTCTTCTGACACACTTTCTTTCCCATTGTTCTACAGATCTCCTTGCAATCAAGCTTCTACCAAATGACCTACTCTGATACCAATTGTTGGAAATAATATTGGGGGGGGGGGGGGGGGGGGTTGAATCCATATTAGCAAATAAATAAATTTTTCATTTCATACTCTAATTCATATATGCTACTTCAGTTAAGGGAACTCGCATGTACACGCAACTGTGTTTAATGCAACTAGATTATATCTAGTAAACTTGTGATTCAGTTAATTCATCCAATGTTGATCTTTAATCAGTGCATCAGAACTTCATTAACCATATAAATAGTAAACAGGGGTAGTAGAACATATCATCACACATAAGAAACACACATGAACACCATGATATAAGGTGGAAACCCAATGCGGGACAAAAACCACCTGCTACTGTCTTCCTTTAATATAAGAAAAACCTGTTTACAATCTTGTACTAGCACAGACTCATACTAGTACATAGGCAACCACCTGCAAAAGGCTACAACCTTCTCTCATTCTCCAGCTACCATTGGAAGGGACCTACAACCCCCTGGCTCTTGTACTAGTCGATATATTTACTAGTACGTAAGCGCCGGCCTACAGAAGGCTACAACCCTCTCTCATTTTCCAGATGCTACTGGAAGGGAGCTCCAACCCCCTTGCTCTTGTACTGGCTGGTATATTTACTAGTACATAGGCGTCGGCCTACTGAAGGCTCCAACCTTTATTCTTCCTCCATGGACCACGTTTCATAAATTTTCAGACTGGATACTCCTGGATCACAACACCATAATATGAAGGCCACGCTTCATCCAATTTTCATACTAGACCCATCAACAACATTGCAACTCAAATAAATCACCACTGCAATACCACCATTGCATCAACCAATCAATATCTGAGTCACCCACAACTGAATCACTGAAGACCAATCATCAAAACACAATTACCAGAACATAGAGCAAAACCTAGAACTCTGCAACAACCACCAAAACCATCTGCAAGTTCAGATATCATATTTCATAATGTATACGCTATTCTAATGAGCGTAATCAGCATTTATAGGTGCTTTTACCAAAGCGAACCCACGTAAAGATCTACAAATATTAATCCATAACTTTGCAGCTATTCCAGACATCAATCATACCCATATCATAACATTTATAGAATAAACATGCGTCAGTAATTCAGATCTAGTCTATCCATGATCAAACCACATAATGATAAAACATTCCAAGCCTTAAGATCCCGATCCATCATCCATCATCATCCACATAGGTGCATCCTTGGTTCAGATCAAGCAAAGCATCATGAACCCATAACCTGCATACTAGATCTCTCACTTTATCAAATACTCAATCCTTGCACCCATTTGGCCTAATGATCTTCTCCTCCTTTTATAGTGTTAGGCCTTTCTCAATACCATGGTCCAAAACCACTTAGAACCAATACCTTGGACCAAATACCTGGGGTCGATACTTCGGACTAGATACCTTGGACCAATACCATGGATCAAAATACCATGGACCAAATACCATGTACCAAAACTTAGTTTTCCAACATGTACGCGCCTTTCCTTCTGTGAAACTATGTGTGTACGTTATATGCACCTTTTGGTTTGTTAACCCTCATGTATATGCTCCTTTGTCAAGGTGAACCTATGTATACTTCAATATGTCATTTATCTTTCTTGAAAACACAGAGGGTGAACATCTTTGCTTCTCATCTACCCCTCTACCCAATTCATCAAATCATGAGGATGCCAACAAACATCCTGAATTTTCTGATCTTCGTTGTCGTGATCTATTCACTTCCTCATCTTATCACGATGTTGATTCAACTATTGTTAATCTATCCAAGACACTGGTCTATGATGATCTATCTATCAACGAGGTCGAAACCCCCAGAATGTTGAGGCACTTCATCCTAAGATGATGGTTATGTCAGGTCCTCACTGTCCTGAGGTTGGTTTCACTTCCCGTCAAGAAATTGCTGAAACACTCAAGGCTTCTCACCACTCTCTACTTTTCATTGAAGATCAACCAAACACCCAGATTCCACTTCCTCCACTCGAACTACATGATCACATCACTCATGCATTAGAGGAATATTACATAGCAAGCACACATGAACAACACAAGTGGTCTACCTTTTACACGTTTATTTGCATGTCACAGTCAAGAGAATGCAAACACTCAACATCTGCATGCATTATAGCACAATACCATGCCAAGTCCACAGAATGCATGTCATGCGCTTTCACTCATTTTTCTAGTGGTTTCTTATAAGCTTGGAGTGTGTTTGTCTTCACTGTTACATCTTTCTTGTTTGTTGGTTCGCATAGCTGTCTTGTTTACGAACCATGCCTTCACCAACATGGGTCAAACAATGCGCTAGTTACTGCTTTGGAAGTATCACTTCACATGAGATGACCCATGCACTGTTAGCTTAGGAGTAGTAGTGTTTGCTTTTGAGTTTTTTGCTTGCATGCTTGTTTGCTTACTTGCTTTGTTTGTTTGTTTGTTTGCTTTCTTTCTTGCTTTCTTTTCTTTCGCTCTTTCTTCTGCTATTGCTTTGATTTTTTGTTTGTTAGTTAGTTAGTTTCATTTGTTGGTTAGTTTCGTATGAAACCATGTATGACTCTTGAAACGAGTTGGGTGAAGTACAAGAGGGATTATATAGGTACCACTACTTGGTTGTTTTTCATCTTGCCTCTGTATTAAGAACTTGTTACTTTTAGTCCATGATACATCGAAGGAAAATACGTATTGTTCAAAGTCAACCTTGGTGGAAACACAAATCTTGTGCGCTAACTAGTGTCACCTTCTCTAATCGGTTGTTTTTGGGTTAACCCTTGTCAACTCAGTCAAGTAGAGTAAGGTAAGGGGGAAAACCTTAACATGCATGTCAGAGGTATAATAAACTACTTCTCTACAGGAATAACCTCTTATGCTCTCAATAAGTCGGTATCCCTCTTCTGCCTCTGAAATGAATAAGTGTTATGCACAGTTACAAAGATGAAAAATGAAACAAAAAAGTGAAAAAAGTTTGAAAAAAATGAAAATGAATAAGGCAACAGAAGAGAAAGGATTCCTACGCAGAGATTTGTTGCAAATAACTCCACCAGGGTACTGACCAGGCTCGCTGGCAGTGGAGTCATGCTTGTGTTCCTATGTGACTCCATCAGGGTACTCTCTAGGCCTACTAGCAGCAGAGCAACACCAGAGATGAAACTAAGAATCTGACTACTATACTGCTTGTGCACCAATATACCCCTCAACTCCAATCGAAACAACTGTGTTGCCTTGGCTTGGAATGTGTGTCATTCGACCAAGAGTTTGGCAAATGCTACATATTACAATCAATCTAGTGTGGAAACCAAGAGGAGTGAGAAATGAACAATACTTTTGAAGGTGTTATACTTGATTTTCAAAAACAAGGTCCATTCAGAGAGCTGGAGTTCTACCAGTGTGTCGCCAAGTGTCATAGCGGCTATAACCACCCTCCAAAATTTTTCCTTGGCTTCGTTTTGGAGCCTCCCTACCAACTTTTGATAGCATCATGTCTTGCTTCGTCAAGTACACAAGATTCATTGTTTTTCTTGAACAAAGGCAGCCTGTCAATCATAGCTTGATGCATTCCTCACACAAGCTGATCACCCAGACTTGGGCTAGCTACAGGCTGAGAAACTCACCCATGAAATTGAACAATTCTGGAGGGAAATCATCCTTCCCTCCAAAAATTGCACAATCCTGACTGGCAGCCTACTGGGCTCCAGAATTATGCAATTCTGGTAGTCAACACTCATAGAAAATTGTGCAATTTTCCATAGCAGGGCTGCACAGTCCAGAATTTGCGCAAATCTAGGTAGCAGCCAGTTGCTCTACCAAGAAATTGCACAAATATTTTGGGAAGCCAGCCCAGCTCCCAACTAGAAATGTGCATTTTCTCTCAGTAGTCAAGCAGTCTCTTGCATGTGTAATTGAGTTGACCGGTTCCCTCCAGGACTGAGAAAAATTGACTTGCATGCATGGGCTACTTCTCCAAAGGCAACATGCAAAGGCATCCCTTGTTTCAAGGATCTATTTTTTACAGTTGGAGTTTACATGCAAGGATCATTTTGGAAACCTCCCACCAAGTGTCGCCTTCCCTAGATTTGTGGCATGCACGTCACAACCTTGATGTTATCAAAACTCATCAACCGGACACCGTAGAGCTCATTCCTTACATTAACCTTGCAACTCTGACATCCCACGTCACATCTAGGAGCTATCGAAACATTAAGCTCAGCTTTTTTGGGATAAGCCCGCTTTCCATTCCTTGTGTTTCATTTTTGGCACTTTTTGTGTTTCGCTTTGTATGAATGATGTTTTCTTGACTTCATTGAATGCTTGCTGTCATTTTGATACATACTAGGTTGTACTAGGATTGTTTCAATTTTCATCAATATTTCACGAATGGTCACTGATTCGATGACTCATCCCATCTACATGCACGTTGTTCCATTTTCTAAATCTACCATTCACCATTTGCATGCATGATCATTCACTTCTGCTTCCAGTTAGTGTCGCCATGCATTCACTTCCACATTTTCTTTGAGTTTCTCATCGACGAGTTTGGGCAGCCTTAGCCTGGACTTTGCCTCACCAAGACAGCATTGCACAATCCTGAGAGAGAAGGCTCTATCTTTCTCTCAGGAAATGCACATTTCTACCTAGTGAATGTCCTCCGGGACTGTTTTTTGAATGTTTGATGGATAGTGACTGTTGGCCCAGAAAATTGTGCAATGTAGTCACTTAGCCTGTAGCCATTGCTAGCTGAGATTGTGCATTGGGAAATTCTAGTAGTCAGCAACCAGACTGGACTATGCATTGCACAATTCCACTAATCAGTCAGCCTCTTGACAGCCCAGACCATGCCTTGTGTAGTCTTGGCAGTCAGTCTCCCGACCTCCCGACCGAAATTGCGCAACCTTCATGATCATTCACACAGGTATGTTGCAAGTCAGTTCTCAAGTTCATTTTGGTTTCTGATTGAAAGATTGCTTGCCATGAGTGTTTCCATGTCTCTAGGTATTGCAGGTGTTCATCTACCTCTCAGCAGTGCAGGTACAATGGTTTCAAGAGAGCAAAGTTGAAGACACCGTTCTTAGCTCACTTGGAGATGCAGTCAATCAAACGTCTATGAGCTTGCCTACTCACGAAGACATCATGTTGTTGGTAGACAAGGACATCAATATATGACAGTCGCATCATCACAGTGAGTGGCATCATGAACAGTAGCTAAAGGTAGCAATGCGAGAGGAAGGTTGTTGACAATACTGAGGTGGAACAAAGTTGCAAGCTCAAGCAGATCAACTGATGATGAAAGCAACTTTGGAGACTCAAGCTATGAGGTGACAACGTGACATGAAGATCACGTGAAGATAGAGAATGGAAAAAAGAAGGAGTTGCATGTGCTAAATCATCAACTCAAGGAAGAACATGAAGCTGCACAGACAGATGAATGAGTTGCAGTAGGAACAGGAACAACAATGGGTGCAACATGCACTCACAGATGAAATTGTGCCTGTACAAGTTAAAGATCCATCCCAGCAGCTGGCACAGAGCATAAATGGTGAGCAGTGTTGTTGATCGCATGCAAGGGATTCAAAAGTATGCATGTCATTATGTGCACGCATATGATCCAACCCATTTAGCACACTCACCAAGGCAAAGACAAGAAGCAATTCCAACTGGTGTTGAACATGTACTTCGGCAGGTTGATGTGCATGACCACCAGCACACACTTGAAGATTAGCACAGACACTGTGCATCAGTGTGTTTCTAGTTCAGTCGCACCCAAGAATACCATGCACATGTTAGCAGATGAGTTGGATGAAGGAGCCGAACCAATGCACTGGTTGCAACGGAGGTAAGAGTTCGCTTCAGCAATATGTCACCATGGGGTGCACACACACCATCATGATGACCAAGCTTGGAATCAACTCACCACCTTTTCCATCACGAGCATGTCAAAGAGTTTGTCTCATCACAATGCACTGAGTGTTAGTGATTTCTTTCACGGCTTGCTCAAGCCATGTTATCTCACATGAGTACATGTGGATTGTAATGTAACATCATGTCAAGTGGAAGTTCAAGTGTCAATAGTTGGATGTAATAGTCATAGAGTAGCTGAAGAGTCCTAAGGGTAGATGAATTGTCACAAAGGGGAATGTCAAGGACCACCCCACCCTTTTCTATAAATATTCCCTCATAACTCATTGTATAAGCCTTTTTTCAACCAAGCTTCCCATAAGACTATCTTGGAGAGAGCTTGGATAGTATTGTAACGTGCCTTGGCTTCTCCACTGCACGAAGCTACTACATGTCTTTGGAGGAGCAGCCAGATGTGGGTGTAACATTCCAATATTTGACCTAATGGTTGGACATGGATGTATTGTATGACTAGAACTTACATTTCTATATAATAAGAGCCAACACATTTCATGCATATGTTGTATTGTATTCCAGCTATCTTGTTTAATCTAAATGGCATATGTATTTTGTTTCTCGTGCATGCATTTATGGACTATTCTATATGAGTATGTATGAATCTTTCTTAAATGTGTTATTGGTTTATCCATCACTTTGGATTGCTAGCTAACTTGCTTTCCAACTTGTGATGTATCTTCACTCATGTGTTCCCTTCCCATCCGAGTACTATTACAGGTTGCCAAGGGGCACACTCATCTCAACCCACATTTGTTAGATATTCTCATGCACCTTCCTTGACTCATTACAGTTGTCACACCCTTGCTACCAACGGAGTCATCTTACTTTCCTCTATGTGAAATTGTGGTCAAGGCATTACCATATGACCCACTATTGGGACTCCTACACCAAACAGTGTTATGAAACCAGCTCACAAAAAGATAGAAAAAAATAGATCAACACCTTAGAATTCAGCCTCTTCGAGGGGGTAACCTCCTTTACATTACACAAATGAATGATTCCTTGATGATTCAAATGAAAAAACCTCCTTTCTATATATAGGAGTCTAAGGAGTCACAATATAA
>APFE031706658.1:7160-146466 GCA_000404065.3 Pinus taeda | reverse complement strand
GAGGTGCTGATATTCTCCCATAATTCTTAACAAACTTGTGATAATACCTTGTCAACCCGAGAAATCCTCGCAGATGCTTTATGGATGTGGGGTTTTCCATTCCTTAATGGCTTTAATTTTGCTAGGGTCTACCTTAACTCCTTCATGAGATACAATATGACCCAGATATTCCACCTCTTGTACTCCAAAGAAACATTTGGATCTTTTTGCATATAATTGGTTTTCCTCCAATAGTTGTAGCACCCTGTCACATGTTGAACATGATCCTTGCAAGACTTATTGTAGATTAGTATATCATCAAAACATACTAACACAAAATTTTCTAAGGAAGGGTTTGAAAATGGAATTCATCAAACCTTGAAATGTAGAAGGTGCATTGGTAAGGCCAAAAGGCATGACCAAAAATTCATAATGACCCTCATGAGTTCTAAATGTTTTTTCGAAATGTCTTCAGTCTTCATTTTGATTTGATGATATCCTGAATGAAGATCCAACTTGGTGAAGTAAATTGATCATGCAATTCATCCAGTAATTCATCAATGATAGGAATGGGAAACTTATCTTTAATAGTGAGTTTGTTGAGCTCTATAATCCAGACACATGTGCCATGATCCATCCTTCTTGTGCACCAATACTACTGGAGTAGAGAAAGAACTTTGACTCAGTTGAATTATACCATCCTCTAGCATTTATGCAACCATACGTTCAATTTCACTCTTTTGGGCATAGGGATATCTATATGGCGTGATGTTTGGAGGAACACTTCCTGGAATCAGAGGAATAGCATGATCATGATCACGCATAGGTGGGAGACCTTTGGGAGTCTCAAATACCTTGGATTGATTGTCCAGGACTTTTTGGAGATCTGGATAAATATATGATTCCGATGTGGAAACATCTAGCGAACATAATTGTGCAATTACACATCTTTGTTCCTTTTTTAGAAGCTTTGTCATACCATTAGCGCTGATTATCTTTCCTGGTTTCCCTACAATACCCCTTAATTCAACTTCCTTTCCTTCCATAGAAAATTTGATGAAAGTTCTTGAAAATTAAAAGCTATTGTACCCAAGGATTGTAGCCATTGGACTCCTAGTACAACATCAGCAACTCCCATTGGAATGGAAAGCATTGGGCTAGTCAATACATATTCTCCCATGGATAGCTTAACATTATGGCATTTTCCAGAGCAATTTATTTTTCCTCCATTTGCAGTCATCACTTGACACTCTGGTGCTGGATATAGGAAACAATTCAATTCTTTTGCTACCTTACAATGAATAAAATTGTGGGTACTTCCTGAATCAATCAACACTATTACCTTTTTCTTCTTGATTTGTCCTTCTACCTTGATGGTTTGAGGAGTGGTAATTCCCAGCAATGCATTACAAGATATTGTCGGATTCATTTGTTCTTCATCTAAGCTTTTTTCCTGGAGTATATCCTCTTCTTTTGACCTTTCTTACTCCTTTTCTTCTTCCTCTTCACAATCTATGTAGAATAATTTCTTCTTAGCACACTTATGACCTTTTGTGTATTTACTATCACAACTCTAACAAATCCATTTTGCTCTTTTTTCTTCCATTTGTTGTGGCCTCAACCTTATAGGTTGTGGAAGACTAGGGGCAACAACACTTTGATCTTTATAGTTGTGAGTGGTATGCTTCTTGGTTGCCATAATTTTTCTTTCCATTTTTCTTGCTAACGTGAATGCCTTCTCTAATGAATCAGGTTCCCAGAGGCAAACATCATGTTGGATATTATCCTTTAAAGTCCCTATGAACAAATCAATCCTATGCTCCTCTGGAATATTTTTTAACCTTATGTTCAATTTTTGGAACTCCTCAATGTGCTCTATTATTGAACCCTTTTGTTTGAGACTTATCAATTGGCTAAAAAGAAGTGTTGCTTTTTGTATCCTCATAATGTGTTGTCAACTCTTCCGTTAAAATTTCCCAAGTGATAATTTGTTTATGAGAGAAAATCCATTGATAACATACAAACTGATTTGGTTCCAAATATAAAGTTGCAATACGTACCTTTTGTGTGTTTTTCACATTATTGAGATCGAAAAATTGCTCCATCTGTAATATCCATGTTGCGAGATCCTTGCCATCAAACTTCCTCATCTCAATTTTTGGAATCTGGTGGGTCTTCAATCTAGCATTAGAGTCTATTAAATCATGATTAACATTTCTTTTGTTCACATCATGAGTTTCCTTTACTACCCTTTCACCATTAGTAAGTATTTCTTGTAGAAAATTTGTCAAATCTGTCTTCAAATCTGCCATGCCTGTCTTCAAATTTGTGTTCAAATCTATGTTCAAATTGTCCATCTTAGCTTCCATGCCATTCATCTTAGCTTCCATGCCATCTATCTTAGCTTCTGTTAGCTTTTGTGAGAGTGACATTTTTTGCACTTAGTCTTGTAATTTTGATATATCATGTAGCTTTTCTTCCTCTTCTTCATGAGTCATGCTAGAGCTTTCAGGTTGCTTACTAGGTGTTTGCATTTTCTTTCCTCAAGGCATCAGTTACTGATAATAAAGCTCTACTATGCCCTTTGAAATCCTTCAAAATAATTTTTCAAACCAAGCTTAAGCAAGAATTTAAAAAAATCTACACACCTTTTTTCACTTTGTAGGAGCTCGATATTGCCTCTGATGTATCTTTGTAATTTCGGATCATCCAGTTTTGAAATTTTGATCTATAGTAGCCCTCTATGTCCTCTTTCTAGTGCCACTAGTCTGATCCAAATTTGATTCTCCAAGGAAGAGTTATGCCGAATCTCCCACAGTGACCTGATTATAGACTAGTTTTGCAGAGGCAACTTGTACGATGTGCCACGTGTCCCTATTTTGACCTTTGACTTCGAAAGATATTCAAAAGAAACTATAGTCCGTCCTCCTTCTGTACCTTCTTGCGAAATTTCAATCCGATGCTTAGAGAGAAAGTTATGATGATTTTCCCCAGGTCACCTGTTTGCAATGTAATTCAAGAGTCTGCAAAAAGACCAACTTCCTCAAATCATATCTCTCCAAATATAGTGCAAAAAGCTCTGAAATTTGGAATCGAGGTTCAATGAGTTTCATACAAATGGGTTTCTTTTTTCACTTCTGAAATTTCGCAGAAAAAAAGTTATATTGAAAATGCCACGATGACCTATTTGGAGCAGCAAAACCCTAGAATCCAAAAGCTCTGATACCAAATGTTATGAAACCAGCTCACAAAAAGATAGAAAAATAGATCAACACCTTAGAATTTAGCCTCTTCGAGGGGGCAACCTGCTTTAAGTTACATAAATGAACGATTTCTTGATGATTCAAATGAAAAAACCTCCTTTCTATATATAGGAGTCTAAGGAGTCACAATATAACCCAACTGACCTAACAATAATAATATAAAGTCATAAAAATAACAATAGAGGGATTCTATGGGGCACAGTAATAACAATATGGGGACAATAGCGGCACAACAATATTAATAAGGGATACAACTACAATAGTAATGGGGTAATCACTAGTATTATAGGGACCTAACAAACAGTCTGAGGTCTAATTGGGACTTCTTACTGGGGAGATCCCCTTACATGTTGGCAGATCCAGCACCATCAACAAAGCTTTAGATTTTGACTTGACTATTAAGCATGAGATTAAACATCTTTTTTTGAATAAGCCCACTTTTGAGAAGTACACAGAGGTTGTTGAAGTTTACAGTAAATCGGAAAATCTTTCCATACCAAGTTAAGACCGATGGGATCACTTGTGTGAAGTTATTGAGTAACTTTCATCAACATAAAGGACAGCTGGGCAATAATTTTTG
The DNA here is from genome assembly GCA_000404065.3 of Pinus taeda. Classification (NCBI taxonomy): domain Eukaryota; kingdom Viridiplantae; phylum Streptophyta; class Pinopsida; order Pinales; family Pinaceae; genus Pinus; species Pinus taeda. The sequence goes on along the minus strand of APFE031706658.1, from coordinate 142,644 downwards.
GTTACCACATCATCAATAGATTCCTAAGGAATAGTGCCAACACTTAGTAGTTTTGAAATTCCTATAGTTTTGTACTATTTTTGTATTTTTGTTTTGAAACTATCTGGAAGAAGTTTTCTATAAATAACTTCTCCTTCGAGTTATTAAGGGTTGAACCCTTGGATTATCTTTGAGAATAGAATTGTAACTGGGATGGAGATTTTCCAAGTTATTGAAAGGATTCTAAATTTTCCTTCTATAGTTTTGTTTCCTTGTAAGTTTTCTTATGTGCTTATTTCGTTATGTATTTATTCATATATTTAAGTCTTTATGCAAAGATCTAGGTAAGATCATATTGATATCACTCAGTCTTAAATCCCCTGTGAAGTTATCAACAATAACTAGGGACTAGCTTATAAGACTATCTGTTCTTATAAAATCCCCTATATCAATTAATTGTCACACAAATCTGCATTCGTTTAAATATATTTTTTTCTACAGGAAACATTGTTTGTCTATATTATTTGCTTATAACAAATCCAATATTTTATCTGAATATTTAGAAAGTTATATTTCATCAATATTCTGCTATTCATTCACTTTAAATCAATTAACTATAGCTAGACAAATAGCAGCCCTTTCATCTAGCTTAGTAACTGTTAAGGCTTAAGCCCCTATTTTCAGTAATTCATAACATTGGTCATCCATAAAACTTAAAAACCAACAAAACATTTTAGATGCTCTAGCGTGACTAACTGACCTAGAGTCATCTTAGAGGACAACATGATATATGTCAAAGAACAGGAAGGCCATCTAGAAGAGACAAAACACCATTAAATCCATAGGTGACGTTGCAAGGATTTGACAAATGGGCTATTGAATTTGTTGGACCTATTAACCCACCAGGAAAGAATACTGATGCAAGATACATAATCACTGCAACTGATTATTTGATGAGGTGGATTAGGCACAACGAGTGAAGGATTTCAACACATATACCACCACTAAGTTCATTTTCTAATACATTTTGTCCAAATTTGGGTGTCTAAAGATATTAATGAGTGACCGAGGCTCGCATTTCTTAAATCAGACTATTGAGGTGTTGACTGAAGAGATTCAAGGACACCATCAAAAAAAGTACCCCATATCATCCTCTAGTGAATGGGATAGTTGAAGCTTTCAATAAAATTCTGGAGAATGCACTCACAAAAGTGTACCATATGAACAGAAATGACTTGGATCTAGGGATTCCAACAATGTTGTGGGCATATAGGACAACATGCAAGAGATTTATAGGTCAGACACATTTTAGGTCAGTATATGCACAAGTAGTCATGCCTATGGAGTACATTGTGGCTAGTTTAAGAATTGCAGCCTTCACAAACATGGCAAAATCTCATATAATACAAGAGAGGATGGCCCAATTTCTTGCTTTGGAAGAGGACATGTTTATAGAAAGTTTTCATCAACAAGTACAAAAAGAAAAGGAGAAATCCTAGCATGACAAACACATCAAGAAAAATACATTTTGGGAATGAGATCTTGTACTCTTATATGATATAAATTTCATGAAGTTCCCAGGAAAATTTAAGACACATTGGTTAGGACCGTATATCATCATCCATGTCTCTAATGGTGGCGTAGTTCAACTCATGAAGTTAAATGGACAGCTAATTCCAGGATGAGTGAATGGTAGGAGATTGAAGGTATAAAGGGATGACTCTATCCCTGGAGCTTCAAACTAAAGGATGAAAGGAAAAGAGTCTTAGTGCCACCTGCAGCTGAATGTGGGAACTAGACTATAAACTAATTTGTAGAAGGGGACTTTGCCGAAGAAGGCTACTATGCACTATTCAGGGATATGTCGAAGTTAGAAAGAACCATACCAAAGGAGGATTATTGCGTGATATTCATAAGTATGTCAAATTCTGAAAGAACCGCAACGAAGGGTAGATTACTACATGATTATCAAAGATAACCAAACAAATATGACCATTGCAAGGAAAAAGTTGTCATTAAAAGGCGTGGGAAAAATGCATTTATGAAGCACAACTAGTCAGATCTAGCGCCATACTTGCATTAAATGAACAAAATCTAAGCTAATCATGAGGTTCAAAATTCAATTTTCTATAAAATCTATGTTCTGCTCCACATTTAACACTTTACTATCTAGAGAATTCAGTTTGAGAATTTGCAATCAAGAGTGAGCAAAAGCCATCTCTGACACAATGGTGGATTGTGGAAAGTTACCAGATGAGACTATGCATATTTGGACCTCACTGTAGGAGGATCCAAACATTCAGAGGATTGAAGAGGAGTTACAGGTAAAGTAGAAGTGGCAGGAAGAGATCCTGGCAACTTTGAAGACCCTACCAGTCTCGCAGAGGCTTGCCAGCATCACTCAAGGGAATAATCTCTAGAAATAGATTGAAGATCTTCAGAGGAAAGAACATATTTTGATAGAGAGGACTTAGATGTGGAAGGATAACGCCCTTCAGCTTTCACAAGTAGTATATGAAAGGCTTAGGCAGCTAGGACAGATGGAGAAAGAATTTTTGAAGAAGACTGGCAGACCAACCATAGAAGCATTGCTAGAAGAAGTGCGTCGAGAGGAAAAGAAGGTAACAAAAATAGTTCAACAGTGCAATGTTGTCTACAATAACATCACAACAAATATCAAGGGCACCGTAACTGAGTGACTTGGGAAAAATCACATGTGAGTGTTGGGGCCATGTTGGGCACGACCCAACTTGGTCCAGTTTTGGTCAAAGACTCCACATTTTGAGGAGCAAAGTGTGCCAAATCCACAGAGTTCTATTTACCACTCAGTGTCTAGGAGCTTTGGGGTGGGTCAAAGTCCCTCATTTTGTAACGAGTGTCGATGTTTTAGTTCATTCTTTTGTTTAGTCCATGGTATGTGGATCATGGTTTTTGTAGCAATGTAATGTATTTAAGGACATGTAATGCTTTGTCGAAGATCCGAATTAGATCTCATCATAGAGAGAGCACAAGTGATCAAGTCTTTTATTCTTTGTTTTAGGCCTTAAGGAAAGGCTCTACAGCGAAGTGAGCGGAGTCCTTGGAAGAGTTTGTAGATGAGTACACAGACCACTTGCAACTGGGTGTGCAGGTTCATAAGTTCTATGTACTAAAATATCTATCTTAATAAAGAAGAAGAATGTTTGGCGAAGTCTTTTGTATCTATATCTGTATATGTTATTTGTGTTCTAAATATTTATGCGAAGCAATTACAATTAATTGGTATATTAGCATAAATGTTATTGTTTTGTAACGTGTTTATATTAAAATGAATGTGACAAAGTCTGTAGTTAGAATACACTACACAGTAATGTTATGAATGTTAAAAGGATGATTAAAGTGGAGAAAAGAGATGTTAATAGCCACTCCGCACAGTCCCTTCAAGTTGTAGAAACCTAGTTTTGCAATAACCCATAGCCACCTCGAGTGAGACCTCGACTTGCTTGCGAGTTGTTTCCGAAAGGTCTGGTGTCTAAGGGATTTATTGGTGTGAATTACAAGCTGAACCTGGGTCAAGCCCAACCGAGCCAACAATTACCACCTAAAAACCCACATGTTTTCTATTGAAATGGGCAGTTGCAACATTGTCCTTGGTGTTGAATGGCTTCTCACACTAGGCCCTATCACAATGGATTTCTAGGACTTATAGATGAGATTTAAGTAGAACAACTACACTCATACATTGACGGGACTCCAGGCAGGTGCTCCTACTATCATTAGCTAGCATCAATTGGAGAAGCTTTTAGAAAAGGACCATCATGGACTAGTAGCCCAATTTAATGCCATCTAGGCCATTGAATCCAATAATCCTTAAATTCATCCTAAGATGAAACATGTATTAGATCGCCACTAGCAGGTCTTTTACAAACCTAAAGAGCTTCCACCCTCTAGGGCTGAACATGATAATAACATCCCTTTGGTCCTGAGTGGCCAACTGCCAAATGTCCACCCATATCGATATCCTTTTGCGCAAAAGAATGAAATTGAAAAACTTATCAAGGAACTTCTCGAAGTCGGTGTTATCCATCCCAACACCATCCCTTATTCATTTTCAATGGTCATGGTTCTAAAGAAAGATGGATAATGGCGAATGTGCCCTGACTTTAGGGCCCTTAACAAGCTCACTATCAAGGACAGATTTCCAATTCCAGTTGTTGATGATCTGCTTGATGAACTGCATGATGCTAAATTCTTTACCAAGATATACCCCCACTCGGGCTATCACCAAATATGCATGAAGGAAGTGGACATTCCTAAGATAACCTTCTAAAGTCATGAAGGCCATTATGAATTATTGGTTATGCCATTTGGTCTTTGTAATGCTCCATTCACTTTTTAGAGCCTCATGAACTACCTTCTAAAACCATATCTCAGAAAATTTGTCCTGGTCTTCTTCGATGGCATTCTCATCTACAACATAACATGGGAAAAACACCTTCAACATGTTGACCATATATTACAATTGCTCCAAGATCATAGATTATTATCAAATTATCCAAGTGCTCCTTTGGCATGGAAGAAGTAGAGAATTTCGGACGTGAGTCATGACAGAGTGAGGATTGATCCAAAAAAGATTTAGGCAATAAAATATTAGCCCCAACAAAAAAAAAAAATTAAGAGTTTGAGGGGATTCTTGGGTCTCATGGGCTCCTATCACAAATTTTTCTACAATTATGGATGCATTTCCAAACCCCTCATTGATCTTCTTAAGAAAAATTCATTTCTTTGGACTGACGCAAATCAACAGGCCTTCTTAGCTCTCAAACAGGCCATGTGCTCCACTCAAGTATTGGCCTTACTAGACTTCACCAAATCTTTTTTGATTGAATGTGATGCTTTAGGTATGAGTATTGGCACAATATTAATGCAGGAAGGTAGACTATTGGCTTTCATCAGCCAAAAACTGAGTGGAAGACATCTGGGTCAATCTACATGTGAAAAAGAAATGATGGACATCTTACATATAGTAGACAACTGGTGATCATACTTATTTGGGCAACTTGTCCAAATCTGCACAAACCATCATAGCCTAAAATATTTTCTAGAGCAGCATCTATCATTGCCACAACAAAATAAATGGCTTGCAAAAATGTTGGGATATTATTATGAGATAATTTACAAGAAAAGGCATGACAATGTAGTGGATTATGCCTTATCACGCTAATTCGAGGATGAGGGCACCCTTATATCACTCTCTCTACCCATACCAGATTGAATTAAAGAGGCCCACAATGAATGGTTCTCCCACCCCTCTCTGTCCAAAATCATTAATAACTTAAGAGCAGATCTTAATTCCTCAGAAGACTACTCTTGGAAGGATTAGATTCTTCACTACAAGGATCGATTAGTGTTATCCCCAACCTCTACCCTCAAAACTCGCATCTTGGATGAGTTGCACTCCTCTCCAATTGCATGACTTTTAGGCTTTCAAAAGACTTATGCACAAGAACATAGTTATTTCTTTTGGACCGACATGAAGAATGACATTCTTATTTTTATAGCCAAATGTGATGTATGCCAATGTAACAAAGGGGAAACAGTCAAGCTATCGGGAAACTTACAACCATTTCCACTCCCTGGTTCCATCTCGACAAATGTTTCTGTGGATTTCATTATTGTTCCCCCAAAGGCATGCAACAAATCAATCATTATGGTGGTTGTTGATAGAATTTCCAAATATGCTATTTTTTGCACTCTACCACACCTACCACACCCATTCACCCCAACATTGGTGACTCAATTTTTCTTGGAAACAATATTCGAATTGCATGGCATGCCAACTGTTGTAGCTCCAAAAGACAACCTTGGATTGCTTACAAGACTAGTGCCTAGGCACATCTAGATTTTTTGTATCTCATATGATTTACTAGAAATGGAGACATCACACACACACACACACACACACACATATATCTATATATATATATAGAAAATGGGTTGGTTCATTCACCTAAAGGAGTAAGACATGAAATTCTTGGTTCTTCTTCCCATATACAAGTCTTAGAAATATGCATAAAACACTGGAGGCCAAGTAGTCCAAGGACTTACAGTTTAATAATATTTTGTAGAGCAATGATAGAGGATAAGGAGAAGGAGTAACTCATCATATGGAACTTACAGCATTAAAAATTCTATGCTTTAACACATAGAGATTGCAGCTTTAATAATTCCTATACTTATCTGAGTTGGAAGTAGATATAATGGGCAGAAGAGAGGTTGCATGCTATGATTCATGAAGAACAACCTTTTAAAGACATAATATCAATAATCCATACATGCACTAGAATTAACAATGTAGATGAAAATGAATTTGTGAGGAACTTACAGGCATATGCATAACATTTTTGATACCAACGAATCTATTAAGAAGTCTTGAAATATTTCTAACAACTACAATTGCATGAAATCAAAGAAGAAGCATGAACATAATGGGTTTTAACACAGGGATAACATATTGTAATACTTGAAGGGGGAATCACCACCATTTCTTCATATTCTGAAATATCTATATCCTGAAGTTATATAGTATGAAAATTACATGTGGAGTTTTCTTTAGAACTTATGAACCTTTGTTAAGTCTTGTTGCCTCCTATTTATTCTGGAGAGGGTAGCATGGACATTCATTACATCAAAAAGTATCTTCAGCTAAGTCTCAGCTGTCAAGTTGACTAGTTGTCTCGACTAGGATGGCTCTGAGGCCAAAAATAATTACAAAATTAATTGCCTCATTGAAGAGAGGCATGTTTCAAGATGAAAATAAATAAACGACTAGACATAAAAGTAAATGAAAAGTCTTTGTGCCCATCCTGTGATCACCTCTACCTCAAGTTGTAATTTGGTCATGGTATGGCCTCCTATGCTTCTCAATTTACCTCGTCTCTTCTAACTTTACTACTCGAATGCCTTGTTCTGTGGAGTATGGAGTGGGTCGATTATAAGTGCATGTTTCGACAATCCTTTGTTGTGTGGAGGAGTAAGGCTCCATGATGACCCATTAAATCTTATTGAGCCCCCCATATTGTCTTCAACACTCTGCATCATACTTACTTTAATGCCACAGTTTCTGACCCATCCACCTTAAGAGCCATGTACCATGCTACTGGGGTTGTAAGGCAGTGGGACTTTTACTTTTGAAAGCACTGCAGAACGGGGGGCTCTGATGCTTCTTGGCCCCCTTTGGTTTAGCCCCTTATACTGGTTTTTTCTTTATAGGACTGGGGGTTGTGACCAGGGGCTTAGCCTTCAGGTGCTGAGACCTTTAGAACTGTGTCCAGGGACCTCTTTCCTTTGTAGCACAAAATCCTGTACTTTGGCTCTTTCTGAGGATTTCCACTAATATTTCCCTTTGAACTAGGCGACCACTGATATGCAGGGTCGAGTCCACCAGAGGTATCGCAATCACACTACGGGAGGGGAAATACGCTTTAAATTTTCTCCATAGCGCGGGCCGACTTGTCTGGACATGAAATCCTCATGAGGTAGAACAAATAAAACATCGCATCTGAGAGGATTTCCCACATATTGCAATCACATGCTGAGAGAGACTAAGGTGCAGGAGTGCCTTAGCCTGTGTGATCATCGATCACCGATCTGCAAGGGGTAACGTCATTACTGCCACACGTCACCACGTGAGTGGTGACACATGTCACCCAGAAATTACCCTATATGACCCATAAAAATGCAAAAACTGAGTGACACATTTCCCCCGTATGGCCATGTCACCTTCCGTACTTCCACGTGGATGAGAGAGAAGGGGTCTGCCCGGCCTTGGTTTTTCCATGAATTTCCATCGTAAACTGATTTCGGCCTCCCCTGACACTTTTACACTCGATCAAAAAATCGGCAATTCACAAGGATTTTAAAGTGATAGCCCCTTTATTTTGTTGATTGTCGATGTCGCGAGACTACAGGAATACGGGAATGTGAGATGCGGTAATGCGGGATGTGAGATGTAGGACTGCGGATGTGATATGTAGGATTGTTGGAATGCGGGATGCTCGACATGTGGGAATGCAGGATTTACCATATTCTATTGCATGGAGGAGAGAGAAGGGGGTGACCCATCCTTAGTTTTTCCATGCATTTCCTTTGTTAATCCTTTTCGGGCTCCCCCGATGATGTTATCCTATATCGCTGAATCGCACATCGCAAGGTTTATAACTCAGAACCTCGCCGATCACACTGATAGCCAATCTCCTAACCCCACTGATAATTCTTTCCTACTAGACTCCATAAATTGCCAATTTGTGATTACGATAAGTTCCTTGGTCACCGATATGTGATTTTCCTTTACACTTGGTCATTTTCTTTATTCTATGGGCTTTCTAAGGGTAACTTCAATAGGCCATATCTTATGATCCAGAAGTCCATTTTCAGACTTCCACATACAGTTGCAAAGATATTTCCGAGAACTATGTAATGGGGAGGGTTAGATCAAGCTTTGATAGCTTATGTGTCTTGGAAAATGGCTTCAAATTCACTACTCTTGGGCAAACTTGACCAACTAAAACCCATAATGTAGTGAGTGAAAACATTGGCTCCAACTGGGGACAGTGCCTTGTTAGCAAGGTGCTGAGAACTTGCAGACCTGTAACTTTCCTTCCATTGGGCATGGAGTCATTCTTAAACAAAATATAAGTCTATAAAAATGGAAATTTGCACTCATAAACTGTGAAATTCTAATAACAATTACAATACATGCATGCCGTATTTACAATGAGTGTAAAATAGATACTTATAATTTTGAAAATAAAATTTGAGGAACTGACCATTCACTGGCAGTTCCAACAATTCACCATCCAAGTTTTCAAGAAGGTAAGTGTTCTTTCCCCTATCTTCTGCAATCTTCAAGGGATCGAACCATAGGGGATCAAATTTCCAATGTTTTCCTTTATCCTCTCGTCGTACATCCCACATGAGAACCAAATGTCCTAACTGAAAAGGTCGGTCCTTGGCCCTCTTGTCGAACAGAGATTTCATTTTCTATTCTCTATTTTAGTGAAGCTCGACCAGCTGATTTATCCTTCTAGTTAAGGAATTTGGCTCTTCCTCTGCTTCTTGTAGTAATCTCGCCATCGACATTGCTAATTGGATTGGGAAGATTGCAGCCTTATCATATACTAGCTCAAAAGGTGATGTCCACGTGGATCGTTTAGGTGTTACCAAGTTGGCCCATAGGGAAAACTTCAGTGGAGAATCCTAGTTTCCTTGCTTTTCAGGGATGATCTTTTTCAGCACCCTTACGACAATCTTGTTAGAGGACTTAGCCAAGCCATTACCTTGAGGATAATAGGCACTGGCATGCCCAATGGTGATATTGAACTTATGGCAGAAGTTGGTCAACTTGGAAGATTTGAAGACTTGGGCATTATCAATGATAATTTTGGAGTGACACCCAAAACGAGACCATATGTTATCCTCCATGAATTTGATTACCACTGCATCTATATCATTTTTGGTTGGGATGGCCTAATAGTCAGTGGTTGTTAGTAGTCACTTATGTTGGCCACTGGACGGTGGGTTTATTTCTCTAATGAAGTCTAGTCCCCACTGTCTAAAAGGTTCCTCCACATGTACTGGAATCAGGGGGAGACAAGAAATTTTTTTCCTTTTAGCAAATACTTGGCACTTCTGGCATGATCTGTTTTGGGAATGAACATTCCCAAACAATGTAGGCCAATAGAACCCTTTCTTAAGAATTTTATGTGTCGTGGTCTTCTAGCTGAAGTGTCCTCCATAGACTCCTTTGTGAAAATATTCTATCACCTTATGGGTTTCACCCTCCACCAGACATAACAGCAATACCCTTGTCGAGTCCTTCTAGTAGAGCAAGCCATTGGATATGATATATTTCTATGATTAAAACATCAGGGCTTGGAATATGGATTTATCTACCCCCAATGGGCAGCTTAGGAATAAGAGATAATGAATAATGTTCTTATACCAAGAAGATCCCTCATATTTGATGCAGATTTTCTGCTTAGATGTTCTAATCCTGCTCTAATGATCCTTAGGTTTTCCCTCCTCTATGATCGGGTTTATTCCAATATCTTAGCAGTTGGATTCAAACAAAAAATTTTCCAACCCTTGTCCTTTGATGGGCTTGGTAGGCTTTATTTCTAGCTCATATTCTTATATTTTAGCTATCCATAGACCCCTCTTTCCTTCGTTGTCTTCCTGCACTAGCATGTCCTTTAAGGGTCTCATTGGGACAAACAATGTGATTTTCAATTGCAGCATGTACATACGAAATGCCTTCAGAGCCTTGACCAGTGTGTAGGCTTGTTTCTCCATTATATTATATTTCAACTCAGTATCCCTCAAGACCTGGCTTAAAAAGGCGATGGGCTTCTCATAACCTTCTTTATTTTTTTGTAGAAGCACATCAACGATAGTATGTGGAGATGCGAAATAAAAGATGTAGAAAGGTATTGAATATTCAGGGATGGCTAGCATCAAGGCCTCAACCGACAATTCTTTGATTCTTATGAAAGAATATTTGGGGCCAAAGTTCCACCTGACTTCATTTTCCTTCTTGAGCATGTCTGTAATACCCTTGACTATTTCTATGTAGTTGGGTATGAACCTCCACAAGAAATTTATTCCCTGTAGAAAATATTGAACTTCTTTCTTATTTCTGGACAGGGGAATAAGGCTAATGGATTTGACTCATTCAAGATCAATATTTACTCCTTCCTCTGCTACTATGTGTCCAAGTAGTTTCCCCTCACTCAGGGCGGACTGGGATTTCTTAGGATTCAGAGAGAGACCATACCTACTGCATTTTTCGAAGGTGATCTCTAAGTGGAGGATGTGATCTTCATCTGTTTTGGAGAAGATTATGGTGTTGTACGAGTAGACCACCATGAATTTGTCTTACTTCCCTACAAAATCTATGTCCATGGCTCTCTGAAATGTGTCCCCTGCATTTATCATCCCAAAAGGCATGCGAGCATACATGAACATTCTCCATGGGGTGGTGAAAGTGGTTTTATTTTGATCCTCAGGGTGGATTACCACCTGGTTGTAGCTAGAGAATCCATCCATCATGGACATTTTGTTTGAACCAACCACCTTCTGCAGTATATGATCCATCATGGGTAGTGGGTAATTATGTTTCAATGTCACTTTGTTTATATTTTGGAAATCAACACACAGCCTTATCTCTTTGCTCTTTTCCTAGGCAGGGACTAGGTTGGCCACCCATTCATATTACCTTAAAGACACTATGATCTTTGCATGTAGTAGCTTTCTCACCTCTTTTTCAATGGAGGGAAGTAATAGTGGATTTATCTAACCGAGTTTCTATTTGCACAGCTTCATTTCACTCTTCAAAGGAATCTTATGCTGAATGATGTTAATATCAAATTCTTTCAAATTCTCATAAGACTAAGCAAATACGTCCTTGTAAATTTTGAATAGATTAAAATACCTTTGTCTGTATTGCAAGGGGATTCCATTTGATAGCTTGATCATCTCGAGTTCCTCCTCTAATCTGAAGTTCAGTCTTCTACTTAATCATCTATCTCCAGGGCTATTGGCTTGGAGACTATGTCGTCCTTAGTAAAATGCCTTTCCAGTGGGACCAGTCCATGAGGGATGGTATTCCCTTTCAATTGAAATTTTTTCCGCCCAACCACTGTGTCTTTCCACAAAGTGGATTATTTATCTTCTTCTTATTCTTCTTATTCGAAGGTGGAGTGGGAAAAATCCCCAATGACTTCTGTGAATCTTTTTATTTGGTCATCATCCTCGAATACCTACCAATGCTTGACATTATCAAGTATTGAAGGTCTATACCTAACTTCTACCTCATATCTAAGTAGCATATTTTGTGGGGGCCTGTAAGTGCTTGCATCTACAGCAAGGGAGTTTGTCATTTTGTTTACTTCCCTGGGCAGAAATTGGATATTGAAAGCCAAGAAGAAATTATCAATTAGGTCCCATACTCCATTCTGGTACATCCTCAGTATGGGGTGTTTGGCCTGCCATTGGTCTCGAATCTGCCTTATGACTAGCTCAGAGTCTCCATAGACCAATAGGCATTCAATTTTCATGTTTCTTTTCATTTGTAACCTAAGGAGAAATTCTCCGTACTCCACCACATTATTGGTCGCCTCATATTCGAGATTGAATAAGAGGGGTATCATGCTACCTTCTGGAGATACCAACAATATTCCAACTCCATTTCCCTCTTTTGAGTTTTCTCTGTTGAAGTAAAATTTCCATACATAGTTTTCATTTAAGTGCTGGTATTTCAACTTCCTTGTGAGGTGTACTGATGCTTCTCCTAAGAGGTTCTCATCTTCTTCTAAGAATAGGCAGGAGAGGTCACTTTCTTTTCCATAAGCTGGGGAGTTTTCTGAGCCTTTAGCTGGGGTCACATTTTTCACAAACCTGGATTCTCTGTACAACCTCCTTTGCTCGCCTCCAAAAATGGGAATTGTGGCATAAGTCAGATCTAGCTTGATAGATCCCCCTACCTTGGAACCCCAAGATCTTGATAAGAGCATTTTGAACCCAAGAGGAATATCGGCCACCACTATGTCCATTACCACACTCTTCACCGGGATCTGAGCTATGTTCACGACCAAGTCCTTTATCATCCCTAATCACTTGACTCTCTTGGAGTCAAAAGAGTACTAGTCCTTGTATGGTCTGGTGATCTCCAAACCCAGCTGTCATGAGGTTTTGTGAGGCTCCAGATTCCAACAAGCAGTTGTGTAATAAAAGGTCATGGATCACCAAATTCACATAGAAAGGTGCAGTAGAAGGATCAATTTATTCTGCATGCAGCCCAAAAACAACCATTGGCCTCTCCTCTTGGAGATTTAAACTATCATGGGTTGTTTCTGAGGTAGAGGGGTGAACAACTTGAGAGACTTGAGATTTATAATTAGGATGCTTTAGAAGCTCCATCAAAGGGACAAGAATATTTACCTTTTCAATCTCCCTCTGGATATTGAATGTAGGTTGGAATTTTTCTATATTTTTGAGCTCTGTTCCTTCTTCATTACCACTAGTAGCTTTCAACGGAGCAGGTGCCTCCTTGTCAATGTGTCCCTCCGAACTATTGCTTTCCTTATTTGTAGAGACTTTCATCTTGGAAGGGTCAGGATTTAGCTTGCCTTTCCCTTTGTCTGGTACTGGAGGAATAACTTGGGGAGTTTTTTCCTCATGTTGCTTTAGCTCTCTTGACCTCTTATTTGAAGATCTTAGATTATATTTACGTTGTGTTTGTGCTTGCATGAAATCTAAAAAATGTTTTCAATAGTAATCTATATCATTCTAATCTATTGTTTCTCCATCATGACTAACCTCATGGTGAACCATATTCTCTTGTTATTCTTTAGGGAAAGCGGAATATAAGTTTCCCTACATCTCCTATGTATCTGAAAATTTTCCATTGGGACCATATTCTAAGTATAAAGGATGAGGAATCTGGTCAAGTTGCTTCTTTCTCTCCCTTAGAAGTATTTACAATGGAGGTCTTGTATACTACGGGTTGTAACCCCGGTTGTTGACATGAGCATTCTATTTGGAGAGGCTCTTGTTCTCAATCTAAAGCTTTCCAACCTTCTGTGACAAACTCCTGATGAGTTTTTCTAGTTCCTCCATCTTCAGGTCTGGTGATTCTCTATCTCGACCAAAGGAAGATTCCTCTTCTTTCCCTCTTTTGTTCTTAGTAGTTTCTTGCTTTCCGTTTGACTTTCCTGCTGAGGCAAAATTTTCCTCCACCTCAAGTGCATCGATTTGGAGTTGATCTAGAGTGATAGACCTCCTTTCCCTTAAAGTAAATCCAAATTGAGACTCAAATTCTCCCAAGAAGGCTACTTGGGCAATAGCTGGAGGAGGCTTTATCTCAGCTGGCAGGTTATTGTATTGCTTGTTGAACCTCTTTATAAATTATGATTTATCCTCTTTGGGCTTCTTATTTATGGCGTTAAACTCTGTGAGGAGGTACTCATGATTTCTTTTTTCACCCCATTTCAATGTCAAGGAGTTTTCAAGTTGCTCCCAGGTGGTGATGGAGGCATTGGGTAGGGATTTGAACCACTTTGTAGCCTCTCCATCGAGGTATAGTACAAAAAGTGTCATGACCACATCCATTTGATCCACGTTTATGTTCCCAGCAAAAGCACTGAAGGTTTCAATGTGACTCTGTGTCATGTTGTCATTTTCTCCATTGAACCTATGGAATTGCATTAGGTAGTCCTAGGGAATTGCACTCAAGGACTGAGGTAAATTTAGAGGTGCATATTTATCTAGCAGAAAACCTGGAAGAGCCATCTGGATAAATGGAGGGGGGGATTGAGGTTTTCCTAAGAAACTTGGCCCAAAATCACAGTGATGGGAGTGGTTGGCCTGAATGCAGGGTATGTCAGGGCCTTAGAAGCAACTCCTAAGTAGTGATTAATAGCTGGATGAGAGTCGGACAAGGAAGATGCAAAGGCTGATGAGATGGTAGCACAAGTGGGTGGGGTTTCTCTTTCTATAATTTCTTGAAAATCAACTTTTCTAGGTCAGATATGAATGGGGCCTTTTTCTGAGATGTATCTAAGCGAGTATGAGGCCTTTTAAAAGCCAGGGTGAAAAGTGATAATGGGAAGTTGTGGAGTCGCCAAGGTGATGTCAATGCAATTAGAACAAACTTCATTCACCTATACAAAGAGAGCTCATTTTTTCATATCCCAGGAGAAAAGTCCTTCAATACCTTCCCGGAAACGATGCCAAAAGATGTTGAAGCTCCTAGAGACAACTTTAGATTGCTTACAAGACCAATGCCTGGGAACATATAGATTTTGTGTATCTCATATGATTTTCTAGAAATGAGACATCATATATATATATATATATATAATATATATATATATATATATAATTATATATTATAATATTATATAAATATATATATATAATATATATATTTTACTTATATATTACTAGTCTATTATATTATATTATATATATTATATTATATATATTAGATATAGATATAGATATAAGTTATGATAGAGAGAGAGAGAGAGAGAGAGAGAGAGTGAGAGAGAGGTAATGGGTTGGTTCATTCACCTAAAGGATTAAGACATGAATTTCTTGGCACTTCTTCCCATATACAAATCTCATAAATATGCATAAAACAGTGGAGTCTGAGTAGTCTAAGGACTTATAGTTTAATAAGATTTTGTAGAGAAATAATAGAGGATAAGGAGAAGGAGTAACTCATCATATGGAGCTTACAACATCAAGAATTCTATGCTTTAAGACATAGAGCTTGCAACTTTAACAATTCCTATACTTATCTGAGTTAGAAGTAGATGTAATGGGTAGAAGAGAGGTTGTGTGTTATTATTTAGGAAGAGCAACCTTTTAAAGACATAATATCAATAATCCATACAGGCACTAGCATTAACAATGTCGATAAAAATGAATATGTGAACAACTTACAGGCACATGCATAACATTTTTGATACCAACGCATCTATTAGGAAGTCTTGAAATATTTCTAACAGTTGTAATTGCATGAAATTAGAGAAGAAGCATGAAAATAATGGGTTTTAACTTAGGGATAACATACCATAATACCTTAAGGGGGAATCACCACCATTTCTGCATATTTTGAAAGATATGTATCCTGAGGTTATACAGTCTGAAAATTACATGTGGAGTTTTCTTTAGAATTTTTGAACCTTTTTTAAGTCTTGCTACATCCTCCTTATTCCGGAGAGGAGAGCATGGACATTCATTACATCAAAAAATATCTTTAGCTGAGTCTCAGCTGTCAGGTTGACTAGCTGTCTTGGCTAGGATGACTCTAAGGCCCAAAAGCATTACAAAATTAATTGCCACACTAAAGAGAGACATGTTTCAAGACAAAAATAAGTAAACAACTAAACATAAAAGTAAATGAAAAATTTTTGTGCCGATCCTATGAACGCGTTTGCCTCAGGCTATAATTTTCTCACAGTATGGCCTCCTGTGCTGCTTAAATGACCTCGTTGCTTCTACCTTTACTGCTCAAATGCCTTGTTCTCTGGAGTATGGAGTGGGTCGACTGTAAGTGCCTATTTTGGTGGTACTTTTTTGTGTGGAGGAGTGAGGCTCCATGATGAGCCATTAAATCTTACGGGGCCCCCCATACTGTCTTCAACCGTCTGTGTCATACTTACTTTAATGCCACAGCTTCCAACCCATCACCTCGGGCTTGATCTTGATGATCACTATAGGAGAGAGAAGTTTATATCTACTAAAAAAAATGCTCAGTCAAACTTGAGCTTATTTGCATTTTCCTAACTACCTACCCTATCAGCTACAAGCTCCACTTGTAGCTCAAGCAACATGATATTTCCAATAAAGCCAATCAATTGTCTTTTCTAATATTGGAGGCTCTTGACTGCATTCAACCTCAAAATAACCATGATAGTGAGATGACCAAATCAACTTATAATGTATATGATCTTCATAATGCAAATGAAATTGAAACACTGATGTGCAAAACTTTGCCATGTATCCATTTATAGGGTCAAAGAGAACATGGTTATTTTGATAATCATCATAACATTCTATCTCTTCAGACAACTGATCCTCAGCCACACATGATTTATTTGATATGCTATCCAACTGCTTTTCCGAATTATTCCCATAAACAATGTAATTTTCCTCCTTATTATGATCATTCATTGATGTAAGCTGCTGCAAGGAATCAAAAAATTGAACAACCTTTTCCTCTGCCTGAAGATTATAAAAGTTATCTTTCATTACTTGTTCATGGGGTTTTCAATCAATTTCATACTCTTTATAATCAAAAGACTGACAAGTTCGTTGCATCTTCCCATGCATATCAAAGGATTGAACATGGATTTCATAAGTAGACCCCTGCTGATTTTCATGTTGCATTTCATGGGATGTTATACTTTCTTTTTGGTGTTGAAATGTATGGTTATGAAGAGCCTCTAAAATTTCTTCATCCATAAATTCATCATCCTCATAACAATCCTCCAAATACTGAATAAGACTTAAAGAATGTTTACAGCAATCTTTGAGCAGCAATAAGGAAGGATGACATTCTTTATACATCTCATAGAATTCATCATGAAAACTAGCAAGCGAATATATTGAATCATTTTCCAAACTTTTATACCAAGACCATGCTTTTCCTTCTAAAGTGGTCATAAACATCCTCATGAGACAATCTTCAAGGAAATGAACCTTAAGAGTGCGTACATGCATATGGAACCTAACCAAATGAGGAGCAGCATTGTCCTTATTTTCATCTTTGAATATTGGAAGATCATCTAACCAATCAACCTTTGGCATAGGATTTGGAAAACTAGAGATATGAGACCGATTCATAGGAGCATACCTGGCATTCATTCTTGTAGTGGAACTCATCTTGTAACTTCATCAAGCTACTGATCTTCTAGCAGTGGAGTCACCTTCCAATTTATTATTTGATGTGTGGAGTCGCTAAGGTAGTTTTGCAGCCTCAAAAAGATGTCTGAGCTCCTACTACCTTCAGAAGTTCAGCTTCTTAATTTCGGGAATGAATAGACATCAGGCTCCCGGCAGACGCACCAAAATGTTATCACAAAATTAGACCCCTGATAGGCTGCTGATCAGGAAGACTTTGAATAACTATTTCAAACCTACTTTAGGCTGAGGCTTAGCCTCCCCAACCTGAGAGGGCTCTCTCACAAGATTTAAGATTTGGATAATGAATAAGATGGATAACTCTTGTGAAACGAATGTAAAAATATGAATGGTGGAAACACAATTAGAAACTATCCATTAGGCTTATGGAGTCAACATCATTTCAGTATAACAATGGTATTAACCTTACATAGAAGTCAGGGCATTCAGCATTCAACACATTCAGAACATACCAAAAACATATAGGACCACACAGTCTATGAATGTATATAGGAAGTTAGAGCACTATGAGTGAATTCTAAGAGATTACACATTCATACCACTGCAAATATTGGGAAAAGAACAACACAAGACATTCTGTACGTCGAATCCCTCCTGAGTCCTGAGAAGTAAAGCCAATCTTGTATTACTAAAATAGAGTCTTTACATAAAGCCAAATATCAGAGTTTTTTTCAATAAATTTCCAACCCTTTGTACATCAGGTCTTATTCTATATATAGAACTCTTTTACATAACTTAGATTCTTCCTCTAGGATGAGGAAAATTCGAATTCCACCTGAACTGACACCTATTTACACTTAAAACTAACTATTAAATGCAAATGACAGCTAACTGGCAGTTTTTAGAGACCTAAAACAATTAGAAGTGTAACTCCTCATTATGATTAAAACGACCTTATCTAAGAATTAAACACTCCTTTTGACACCTACAACTCCATGAATTCAAATTTTATGGTGCTCATAACCTTCCAGCTGGCCCTTGACGACTCATCCCTTTACTGTTCCTAGAAACTAGGAGACTGTCCCTTGCTTTGTTCTGGCTGAAAAATAGGTCTTGGGACAGAGCTCATATCTTCTCATAAAAAATGTATTTGGAAAAACTGAAGGAGGCTTTTGTGAAACAATCCATGTTGAACAAACTCTCTTGGTTTTTTGAAACACTACTTCAGCTGTCCAGAATCGATCCTTGAAGAAGACGTGTAAAACAAGAAATTTTGATTTTTGAAAAACTGCACCTACAGCAGTTTCGTAGCGCAAGTTTAGTCTTTCACTTCTCCCAGATAATAATTGATTTGAAGAAATTGGAAGATTTTTTGTACTTCCGTATATTAGGAATGAAAACCTCTTTCACTTTTCTGAGATGAGTTTTCAACTGCTAAGAACCTCTTCTAGAAGTTGACTGGTAAAAAGAAGAAGACAGTTTGACTGATAAGTTGACTGATAAAGTTTGAAGTTAAAAAATGTCTTTCCTCTACTTGTTTTGCTCTTGTTGAATGTTGACACTTTGTACATGATCCTTTGTAGAGATTCTCCTTCAAAAACATTTGCCTTTGTCTTTCAACATTGGTCCATGAAAGCATAATGTGCAGCTACAGCAGTTTCGTAGCGCGCTACGAAACTGCTGTGTAATTTTAAAAACACAGCTTCAGGTCAAAAATTCAACTCTCTTGATCTTTCCTTTGCTTGAAATGGCCTTTCCATCTACCATGAAGTTGTTCAAAATTGTTGTGTAATTTCGTTTAGCTAACTTGCTCCTGGTTATTCTTCTTTGTACCATTTCACCTATGAATTGTTCTTGTATCTTTTCTTTGATTTGACCTTTCCCTTTTTTAGCCTGCTGGGTGTGTCTTGAATTACTAATGGTCTTGTGGGCTCCTTTCTTTCCGTATACTCCAACATGGAATTTCTGCAACGTGAATATTAAAGAAGTCTGCACCATCTCAATTTCGATCACTGCCTCACTTGCAATGGATAAGGAAAGCTGCCCCGCTTGCAATAGATAAGGAAAGTTTCCTCACTTGCAATAGATAAGGAAAGTTGCCTCGCTTGATCTTCAAAGAATTCAAATTGAACACCTGTCAATGTGCTCCTCA
This sequence comes from Pinus taeda, assembly GCA_000404065.3. Lineage (NCBI taxonomy): Eukaryota > Viridiplantae > Streptophyta > Pinopsida > Pinales > Pinaceae > Pinus > Pinus taeda. The sequence goes on along the minus strand of APFE031706658.1, from coordinate 123,104 downwards.
TGCATGAACCCAAACTTAAATCATAATTGTGAATGCTTGGCTCTTTTTTGAAACTTGCAACCTAAGCATACTAAGACACCTAACGACTCTAATGATGAGGATGAATGACTGCATGTGATAGGCATGGTTCAAGGACTGACACATGGTGATGAACAATTAACGAATTTTGATGGAAAAGACAGTTAGACAAGATCTGGCACAAATCCCTGATTTCGTAGCGCAATTAGTGTAAACTTTGTGTTTTGCGCTACGAAATCTCCTAGTTACGAAACTGTCTAGGTGTTTTCGTAGCGCACATAGTGTATTTTTGTGAGTTTGTGCTACGAAAACTCCTAGTTGATTTTGAAATGCATGTAACTTTTGAAAAAACCTTAACACATGACAATTTGAATAAATGTGGGACCAATGGTGGGTAAAACAAGATTGTTGACCATATTTAACAAAGGAAACAAGACTCTTAGGACCTAGACACTAAAGCAAACATGGAAAAACTAAACCCGGACTAACACCTAACCTTTACAATGAAACTGATTTGAAAAAAAATTGAAATATTTTCTTAAGTGATAAAAGTGGCTCCACTTGGGATAGTGTGCTCCTGTAGTACACTAAGAACTCACAAGTCCAGTGCTTTATCCTTTTATGACAAACGGATATTTGCTTGACAAGCATCCCCTTCAAGCTTCTTAGGCCTTCACCTCAGGCTTGAGCTTGATGAGCACTGTAGGAGAGAGAAGTCTATATCTACTAAAAAAAAATTCTCAGTCAACCTTGAGCTTATTCGCATTTTCCTACCTACCTACCCTATCAGCTGCAAGCTCCACTTGTAGATCAAGCAACATGATATTTCCAATAAAGCCAATCAATTGTCCTTTCTGATATTGGAGGCTCTTGACTTCATTCAACCTCAAAATAACCATGATAGTGAGATGACCAAATCAACATATAATGTATATGATCTTCAGAATGCAAATGAAATTGAAATACTGATGTGAAAAAATTTGCCATGTATTCATTTATAGGGTCAAAGAGAACATGGTTATTTTGATAATCATCATAACATTCTATCTCTTCAGACAACTGATCCTCAGCGACACACGATTTATCTGATATGCTATCCAACTGCTTTTCCGAATGATTCCCACAAACAATGTAATTTTCCTCCTTATTATGATCATTCATTGATGTAAGTTGCTGCAAGGAATCACAAAATTGAACAACCTTTTCTCTGCCTGAAGATTATAAAAGCTATCTTCCAGTACTTCTTCATGGGGTTTGCAATCAATTTCATACTCTTTATGATCAAAAGACTGGCAAGTTCGCTGCATCTTCTCATTCATGTCAGAGGATTGAACATGGATTTCATAAGTAGACCCCTGCTGATTTTCATGTTGCATTTCATGGGATGTTATACTTTCTTTTTGGTGTTGAAATGTATTGTTATGAAGAGCCTCTAAAATTTCTTCATCCATAAATTCATCATCATCATAACAATCCTCCAAATACTGAATAAGACTTAAAGAAAGTTCACAACAATCTTTGAGCAGCAATAAGGAAGGATGACATTCTTTATACATCTCATTGAATTCATCATGAAAAATAGCAAGCGAATATATTGAATCATTTTCCAAACTTTTATACCAAGACCATGCTTTTCCTTCGAAATTGGTCATAAACATCCTCATGAGACAATATTCAGGGAAATGAACCTTAAGAGTGCGTACATGCATATGGAACCTAACCAAATGAAGAGCAGCATTGTCCTTCTTTTCATCTTTGAATATTGGAAGATCCTCTAACCAATCAACCTTTGGCATAGGATTTGGAAAACCAGGGATATGAGACCAATTCATAGGAGCATACCTGACATTCATTCTTGCAGTGGAACTCATCTTGAAACTTCATCAAGCTACTGATCTTCTAGCAGTGGAGTCACCTTCCAATTTGTTATTTGATGTGTGGAGTCGCCAAGGTAGTTTTGCAGCCTCAAAATGATGTCTGAGCTCCTGCTACCTTCATAAGTTCAGCCTCTTGATTTTGGGAATGAATAGACTTCAGGCTCCCGGCAGACGCACCAAAATGTTATCTCAAAATCAAGTCCTGATAGGCTGCTGGTCAGGTTGACTCTAATTAACTATTTCAAACCAAGCTTTTGACTAAGGCTTAGCCTCCTTAGCCTGAGAGGGTTCTCTCAAAAGGGGTATTGATTTTGATTAATGATAAGATGGCTAACTCTTGTGGTGTAACACCATAGACAAATATAAAGGCTGGATAAACATTACATAAGTTTCCATTGGGCCTATGGAGTCAAGCATACTTCAGTGAACAATGACACTACCTTTGATAGAAGTTAGGGCACTTAGAATTTAAATGTTCAGAACACCATTAATATAAAACCACAGTTCATACATGCATACAGGAAGTCAGAGCACAATTAGTGAATTTTGAGTGATTATACATATATGCAACTGTAAAAGACATTTAGGAAAGAACAAATCACACATTCTGAACATGACAAATCCTTCATGAATCCTAAGAAGAAAAGTAGATCACTTGTATTACTGAAAATGGTCTTTACATAAGCTAAAACAGTACTTCTGTTATCAAATTTCCAACCCTCATTCTATTGCCGTTTCAGCTATATATAGAGCTCTTATTCTAACTGATCGAGATTCCTCCTCAAGCATGAGGGGAATTCGAAAACTACTTCTATTACCAACCACTCTTAACTCTAACTACTTTAATAAATACAACATACTGTTGACTGGAGTTTTTAGAGATCTAAATCAACTATGACTCTCACTCCATATTATATGCATAATGGCTTTAATTGAGATGATTCCTTTCTTTGACATCTGGTTCTCTTTCAGTTTGGCTGAGATGGTGTTTAATGCTCCATGTTGACCTTGGATGCTGTATCTTCTTCACTGTTCAGAAAAATTAGGAGACTGTCCTTGCTTCTCGACTTTATGGTCTTCGAATCTTCATAAGTCGATTTTTAATGGTTATCCCTCAAATTATGACAGTGGCCATGTTGTGATGTGCTGTCCACTGTTATGCAACCTGTTTTGATGATGTGTTATCCACCATTTTGAAAACAAAAGGGAAAACACATTCAAGCTGTCTGATGCATGCTTCAATTCTTTTATGATATGACAAAATGCCATGTCCTTAATACGCTGTCCACCATTTTCATATGTGTAGGCAAAGTTACAATAGGACCCAACACATTTAATATAGTCTTGAGATGCTCTCTCAGATAAGCACAAAATACCCATGCACGGGCTGCTGAGTGTTGCTGTGTGAATGCCATGCAGACTGCAACCATGTGCACAAATACATACATCCCCTCCGAAGACATTGGAATACTTGGAAGGATCAAGAACCTCATAAGAGCTTCTATGCCTTTTTTCTCAACAAATATTCTACAAGTTTCAGGATTTTCCATTGCCCGATAGACAAACACCATGGCATGTGAATTGCATAATTGTAGAAAGCGTTCATTAGTTATATTTTCAATAGCCAATCCACTTGTCCCAACCCATTCATTATATTTATCTTCAGAATCCGTATCCATAGGAACAGGACTATGCAATCTGTCTTTGGCTTTTGACCCTATGTCACCTGCTGAAGCAACTTTCTCAAGAATTTCAATGATAACATCTACACCAGGTCCCCTCAAAGAAGGGACATGACGCATTAGCTCTTCCATTGAATTAGCCAAATGAGAAACCCCTTCATTCAATGGTAGCAAATACTTGCGTAACGTAAAGACATGTACAAGAAACCGCAATGCATTTCCTTCAGTCACTGCCTGCAACCCTGTATTGTTAAGACATAGTGCATCAAGACCACTAGGGATGCAACAAAGTGCTTTTGAGGAAGGGAGAAGTAAATCTTCTGATATAGCATTCAAGAAGGCAGTAGTAAGACCTGCTGCATGCAGCGTTGAAAAACAATTCAAATCTTTATGAATTAGTTTACTCATAAGTGTCACCGCCGAAGAGAAGATGTCACCACCAAATTTTTTGGGAATGACTGAATATTAATGATAGGCTTGATGGCAATGTACTCTCCTCTGAGCCTAGAGGCCTTGCTAGAGCATATGTTGTTGATCCCAATGCCTTGAGTAAGGCTTTGATAAGACACCTACGAGTATATGGAATTTGTCCTTTATCATCATCATATGTTTAGGTTGCAATGCTGCTTCCTTCTGAGAACTCCACAACTCTAGTAACCTCAAATTGTAGCCTCTTGATTGTATTGTCTAGACCTCCAAGATCTCTGAACAGAGTGACAGCTGGATTGTTGTAATCCATAAACTTCTGGAGAATCTTAACAGCAAAAATGAAAAGGTGCGTATGAGAAGAATTGGTCTCTTTTATCGTAGGCAAAAGGGCTAGAATTAATCCAGTTTCTCTCATAGGACTAGGAGAAGTTGATGATGATGTGACATATGCAAGGAAAAAATATAAAGCCCCCTCTATTAATGAAATAGGATACACTTATGTTGTAGCCAGTGACTCCAGTATGTCTAACATCTGTAACTGAGCCTCAAACTCCAGCATTGCTTGAATTGGATTTGAAATGGAAGACAAAACAAAACCTGTAGAGATGTCATCTTCTTCAACACCAGATAATTTCCCCTAACATTTTCTCCAGGCCTTGCATACTTTATTTCATCACTTTCACGATAAACAGCTACAACTTTCACAGACTTGTATGAGTTGGAAACTTATTGGGACATCCCTGTATATGCCTTGTGAATATTTACAGGGTAATAAACTTAAAAAACCGATTGAAATATGCACAACACAGAGCTCATCCCGAGACAATTTGTCTCAGAAACATTACAGTGCCATCCCTTTCCTAGCATAAGATATGCAAAAAGCATAGATTATATACAACTAAGAATAGATGTGGCTGTCTTTCCAACTAGGTATATATGTGGCTATGTCCTTTGTTGAAGTTATCTCAGGTGACTGCACACAGGAGTCCTTTATTTCCTACTGTATGATGGGCAGTTGTCTTCATGCATCTTCTATGCAGCAGTAGCTATACTGGTTGAAAAAAGTATGCTATAATGAGATGAAGCATTTGATGAAGATTTGGGAGAAGGAGGAAATGTTTCATTCCCTTCGTCCGACAAAATTTGTTGGTAACAACATTCCACGCTGCAGAATGCTTTGTCACCACTGTACATGTAAATGTCGTTTCCATGGTTCAACTGCTGTTTGCAGAAATAGCAAGCACTGAGAAAACAGGCACTGTGAAACATTGCGACATTCAAATAGCTCTGATGCGACAATGCAACATACGGGGTTCCCTTTTCATGTTGTTCCCGAGTGAACCTTATTTGGCATTATAGTTAAGCTGTCTCCTTGCCTTACAGTGCCTGACTCTGTTTTCTCATAACCACAGTTCCCATATCCTTTAATCTATCTATTAATGGCATCCTGAAAGGACCTTTAGGATCTCTTGGAGGTAATTCGATTGAATCCAACCCTTCAAAAGGGTTGGACCATTCCACCAACCACACACATTTTTTTGGATCTTGTCTTTGATGTTAGTACCATGAAAGCATAATGTGCAGCTACAGCAGTTTCGTAGCGCGCTACGAAACTGCTGTGTGATTTAAAAACACGGTTTCAAGTCAAAAATTCAACTCCCTTACCTTACCCTTTTCCTTTGAAATATTTTCAGTGATAACAAAGAGCTTCCCTGTTTTTATCTTTAAAACCAAGTAATGACTAATGTAGACAAAGTGACTTTCTTATGAGAAGAGGATAATCAAAAGGATCATAGTTAAGTCGATGTTGTTTAAATATTCAAGGAGAAGTATGACTTATGTTATATTTCATGTAATTTTTATTTTCTAAACCATCTTTATTTTGGAAGCTTTTAGAAATTTCAAAAAACCCTCAAAGATAACTGGTTCTTCCAAGTGAATTTCCAATTGTTGTGATATTCAAAAACCCCCAATTTGTTAATAGTAGTAGTCAATATTACATTAATAAATGGGGAACCTTTAAAAAAATCCTTCCAAAAATAAGTTTAGCATTTAGGCATTTTCCTTATTGAATTTTGGAATAAAACAATATATCAATCAAACACCTTTTCAAAAACTAGTAAATGTTTGTCTTTCCCACATATCACATGATCAAGCGTGATTGAAAGCCTTGCTAATCCACCAAATTTAGCGAAAAGTGATCAAAAGAGGAATCTGCACTAAAACGCTTTGAAACTAGTACGTTTCTTATATAAACTAAGTCCTAAGGAATTTCTTGTTAAAACTAGGGCTTGCATTGCATATCATTATTTTTAGAAGGCGCACCTTGATCAACTACCTTAAAATGTGTGAGATGAGAAATTGCGATGACAACATTTCCCTTATTGCATCGCATTTCGGACATTTAAAAGAACACCGCAAACTTACCACCCTTTGAGATTGCAAAATGCGATTGAGACTCGGACCCACTCCCGAGATACTTTACAAATGAGTATTTAGGTTTGCTACTTAATAAAAGGGGATTTACATAAGAAAACCTGACAAATCAACTATTTTTTTGAAATGATAGTAAGCGGCCCGCATTTCGCATCTTGCACAAACAAAAGAAACGACAAGGAAAGTGTACAAAAATAATGCGATAATGCGATTTGCGATATCACATCGCAATCTCAAAATTGGAATTTTCACAATTTAAAGGCTCACCACCCTAGAAGCTTCCTTCTTGACTTACAATGTGAACGTTAATGAGCAATAAAGCTAAGAGATAATGAACCATTAGTCATAATTTAGTAAAGGTTAGTGGCATTTATGTGTGAGAAACCATTCAACGTGATACGATATCTTCTCACTTGCGTTCAAATAAAACTCCTTTCTTATCACCTTTTCAAGTTATCTATATTATACCATCTTACGTTCATTCTTATCTCTGTATATCTGATAGTTATTGTTTTTCTCCATTTTACGGAAAATCCACAGAGAGTCTTTGGGAGCAATGGCAAATAAGGGAAAAGTAGTTGCATCTGAGAAATAAGAAATTACTCCTTTATTCACATATACTACATGCAATAGAGAAGGAGGAACCTCTATGTGGGAAATCATATATGATTTATTAGAAGAAGAGGAACCAAGACCACTGGAAACAAAGGTCATAGCTAACGATCGTGTTTCCTCATATGCCTCCATTTTTTAGACGACATGCTCATTTCTGCATCGCATAGCCGCACGCCCAAAGATAATCCCTTATATGGATATGGTCAAGTGGATTATTGATATCTCAGACAAAGAATTCAAGAATAGCAGCCAAGAGGTTATGGGATCTTTTTCGCCAGACAACCTATGGCTTATGTACCACGTGTCAGAGCCACAAGTGATCTACAACAAATAATTCCTTGAGAAGTTTGCCAAAGAGAACGAGGACCCAACAGATGTCACTCAGACTTGGTCGAATAATGAGGGCAAGATCAAAAAGGACAAAGTGAGTAGGTACTCTACTGCATCTATTTCTCCTCCACATAGTTCTACAGCAGCCATGCTATGTAGGATGTTTGGCAAGCCTAATATCACTAAATTTTCCCCAGAATAGTTTTCGTTAATAGATATAGTCGTAAACACAACCATAATGAATTGGGCCCAAATTTTATTTCATAATTTAGCAAAGGAGATAATCAATTATAGGAGGAAAAGGAGTATCTCTTCAAGGGTTTACCCTCAATTTTTTATGAGTGCTTATGTGATGGATGCAATTTCTTTTGGTTCAAAACTTCCTGTCATGGGATGGAAGTGGACTATGAAAGATCCACTTCCCATTCATATATATCATAAGGACATGTGGGAGTCTCAATTTCACCCACATTTTTACAAAATTTGTCATGGAGTCATGTTTCCTATCCATAAACAGGTTTACAACCGAAATTCCCCTAGATTCTCTATGGAAGCTAAAGTAGATGTCCTCCCAGTGGCTAGATGGTTTGGGGAGGAAAAATTCACGTATACCAGATTATTTGGGAGCATTGCCTCATTGCATGTCCCCCCATACTATGTCCCAGACAAATTTATGGCTAGAGAAATGGTCTATCAAACACCGAGTGAGGCTGGGCTAGCAAAGGATTAAAGGAAGTAAAAAAGGCCATTTGGCCTACATTTCCATTGTAGTGTGGAGAATTTTCACTGCACGATATTGGGCATGCATTCAAAGAAGCAGAGATCATGCAATCTCTAAAATTACCTAAATTCCAAGGAAGCTAGTATGACCCAAATGGCACTGCCAAAGACTTCACTACTATGGTGAAAATGAAGGTATTTAGTCATGAGGAAGATGCATTTGATGACATCTTCTTACATAAAGAAACATTCACAAATGTCAAGAACATGGCATCATTACTTTTTGACCCAAAATATCTTGAAGCCTTTCATGAAAACATAGAAAGGAGATAGTTAAAGGTCCCATTGGACCAATTACAGTTTGAACCAATAAGGGAGCCAACTCCTAGCGTAAGCCTAGAAGAGAGCTCTAGAGAAACTTCTAAAGTTGATTCTGAAGCATAGTCCCAAGAGAAGTCTACCAGGGAGTCAGATGAATCAAAGAAATAGTTAGAAAATGGGGGAAGAAAAGGTAAGGAGTCAGAAAAGCTTACAGCTGAATCTACAAAAAAAACAGTTGAGCAAACCTCAATTAAAAAATAGGCTGAAATTTACTCCACCTCCACCTAGTCAACAAAACCACCGGTGATTGATTTAGAGAAAGAATGGGAGCATTTTAATAAAAATATCCATACATAGGGATAATCACCTAAACCATAGGCTCCACAACACAAATCAACTCAAGAAATTATAGTAGATAAAACTATAAGTACTCAACAGGTAGGGCACATTCCTACCACTCCTACCTCTCAAATTGTTTTGAGAATTGAGGAAATTCCTCCTTTAGATGTGTTATATAGCCCAACCCACAAAGATATCATCAAAAGGAAAAGAAATAAGAGGAAGTTGGATGCTACAGTTGCTACTACTCCGAGAATGAGCTGATGGATATTATCTAGAAAGGTTCACCCATCAACCCATCTGAGAACCTTACTAGACTATCTTAGTTTGCAGGAGCCTATGCTAAAATGACTATTGATAAAGCAACAGAGGTACAAATGTTTTCTCAAAGAAAAGGAAAATAAAATTTTGTTGTTGGAACAATGGTTAGAGCAAAAAAAATCTAGCTAACAAGCAGAATTGCAAATGGCGAAGCTCTAGCAATAATTTGAGCAGATGCAAATAAAACATCAAGCCAGCTTAGCAGAACATGAAGCACAGATACAAGCATTAACAGATAAGTATAAGGACAGTCCAAATATTAATCAGTTTATAATTGAAGTGCTTAGCCTTAACTCGTAAATAAATTCTATGCCAGAAGGTCTCGCAGTTGATTCCTTATTGTGAGACTAGTGACATGTTAACGAGTCAAGTCGTTGACATGAGACTTGAATATGATAAAGTCTTGAAAGGAGTTTCTGACTTCCTCACCTGGTAGAATTTAGAGAATGGGAGGAAGGTTGATTTTCCTATACTGGAGGAGTCACATAAAGTAATTCTATTAGCAGACTGGGATTCTTAGCTTAGACAAGCAGGAAAGGCAACAATGGTTGCAACAGTAACAACAAACAATGTTATTGAAAACATCAATAAAAATTTACATAGCGCAAACCTGGTGGAAGAGTTTGTACCAGGCTTTCTTCCAAATGTCAAAAAGCTTGAACAACAGTGGAGGCAGGCAATAGGGGATAAAGAGGAAGCAATTAAGCAAATGACGAGGCTAAACTGGGAAGCATACTGGCAATATTTAGTTAAACCTTACAGCTAGTGGATGAACTTGCATTGCCTAACTTCTTCCATGTAGAAAATGGTGCGAGCACTAACCGATGTTGTATTCACTAGGCAGTTGAAATTTGCAATTAGAAGACTGACACAACTCAAACTAATGATGAACATCTGCAATCTCAAAGATCAAATGTAAAGGAGTTAGTCACCATGTTTTATTTCTATTTTTGTTTTGTTTTATACAATTTTAGGAAGGTCGTTTAAACCTCCTCAACTATTTTTGTAATAATCTATTCTTAGGATTCATAATTTAGTATTTAAACCCCTCTCGTGCATTTAGACAGGGGTCTAGAAATTTTATCAGAAACAATCTTCAAAACATGAACTTCTATCCCTTGGAGGAAGTTCTGGTGAAATGAATTGAACATTATTTATTTTCATCTTATCTAGCATATTCTACTGAAATTGCAGTTTTGTACTCTTAGATGGTGTTGGATTGATTGGAAGTAGGTTGATATTGCTGAAACACATGAGCATAACTTATTACAAATGTTACTTTTATCCGGTGATTTTGTTTTATTTATGTATTAAGACATAATTTTTCTTCCAATTGTTTATGTATGAAAGTTTAAAGCTTGGTTAGCATTATTGCACTTTTGTATGGTGATGGCCTAAATTTTATGTTGAATATATGAATAATTTCTTATGCGATATATCTTTCACAATCGTTTCGGCTAACTATTTATCCGAAACAATTATTGTTAAAACAATTTCACTTCTTATTGCAATTGAATGATCTTTATTACCAATTTCTCTAGGACATTATTGTAGATCACATACTTCAATTTTATTCCCAGGTATAGTCATAGCTAGATAGTGTTTAAATTAGGATATATACATGTCATTATTAGTTTAGCTTAGATTACTTTTAGCTTAAACATTCCTCCGAACTATCATATATCACCCCATCAGCACTATCATAACTTATATTGGGAAATTGGTCCTATTATCCCAAGTCGAATCCACTACACCAAACAGAAGAGGAGCTGCCAACCAAGGTCCAGACCAAGTGGTTTCCCCCCATGTTATAAGCAATGATTTTCGAGGCTTCAACAAACCCATAACTTGTAAACATAACAGCTCGATCTCCATCTTATTATATAGATTTAGCCTTATTCAATACCTTAGGCCAATCCCTTAGTAATGTCGATGGTATTCCTTGATGGGATCAAATATCCATTGTCACACTCATTACTATGGGGTAATGACATTGTAAAGACCCCTGGTATTGAAATTACCATGGTGCAGATTACCATACCTACATATGTACATGGTCTTTATTTATGTGGCCTGCGTATACTCTCTCACACTTTATCTTTATCATTCCTTTGTCATTGAACTGGTATTCCTTTGTCCATCCCACATGTAGCATCTGCACAACCATCATGTTGATATATTTATCAAGTAGGTTGTTGTCAAGGACAACAAATTAGCCATAATTCCAACAATATCCCCCTTTGAATTTGATCGTAACCACTTTGGTGTCTGGTCACAAAAATATGTAAATACCTGCAGTGCATCTGTAAAAATACCGAGCTAAGCACCAAGTTTCTCTCCCAAAACACCAAGCTTATCTCCAACCATTCTTCTCTAAACACCAATATTTTCTCCCCCTTTGACATCAAGGGTAAAGAGCCGACCAATGCTAAATGAAGAATTCTCTCTGCCTTTGCGGAGGGGATCACTATAGGGATGAACACTGCATGCTGACAATGCTCCCCCTAAGAATACACTTAATATTCTAGATGACTCTATGAATCAACCAAATATTACCTTTCCTATCACCAAGGACATATTCTTACATCAATTACCCAACAAAATTGGGTTACATATTTGACTCATTATTACATCAAATGGCCAAAATAATGGGATTACGTACATAAATGACTTTACCCCTCTAGTCCATACATGTTTGAATTTTACAATGATTTGCAGCTGGTTGTTTACATGAATTTTTCATCAAGAGATAAATATGACATTTATAACCAAAACCAAAGACCTCAATAGTGAGGTAGCAAGATCATGATAGTCATCAACAAAGATCATACATCATCTAGGATGTTGCAACATGAACATCATCATCATGAAGTAAGATAAGTAAATGTAGCATCAACGTGTGGCAAAATATGCAATGATTTCAGGCATCACTAAGTAGTTGTAGCATAAGTATATCACTAACAATACTCTTGACTTCATGTAACATGTATTTTCCTCATATATGAAGAGTTATAATTCATAGACAACAATATCATTCTCTTGGACCATTATCTTCATGCAAGAAGAATCATCACACCATGAACAACTTCAACAATACGCAACTCAAGTAATCATCCATAATATCACTTTTTGTAGTTCACCCATCAATGATATCCCATGACATAGAGATAGTAGTATGTATATAACTTCTCATCAGTGAGAGATGCCAACAATTGTAAACCATGAACTCACCATCAAGAATCAGGCTTTGTTAGTAACCCATCTCCTTGATCTCATCTCATCAAGATCAGCATGCTCTATATATGAAGAGCCACAATGCTCAAGAAACATACCATATGTATCATAGCATATACATGAATTATCACTATGTGTCACCAACATATATGAGAATCAAGGACATCACCATAAAATTTTTTAACATGTAGCCCAAAAAATATATAGGCATCATCAATAACTTCGGCATATGAAACTCAAACATAATAAAAGACATAATGACAACAACATAGCATAATTAGCTTCCCTAATTGCAACTTAAGAAATATATAGTCATCAACCAAAACTTCAACAACAAATGTGTATTCATCAGCATCATCAATGATATATACTTTTCATGAACACCATTATGCAAAAAGAAATGCTTACGAAATCATAATGCCAACAATGTTCTACTAGAACCATAGAAAATAGTCCCCCTGAACTCGTGCCAACTATTCACTCTCAAGTTTGATCATATCCAACTTCATTAATTAGTAAAGGCATCAAAATAATCAAAGAAACAATGACATATTCTAGCAACCTATAAACCATCATAAGAGAATATTACTTCTAGGTAGCATTTGAGCATCAATAGACAATAACCAATCAATGTCAGAACTAGAAAGACAAATAATAATTGACTAAAGAATATCAGAATATCTCCCTGAGTCTGTCCCACTATTTATTCATCTCTTAGAAACATACACGACTATTTAGATCAAGAATCACCTATATACGTGACTATCTTTCATAAGTTCCGCGTATAGAAAGCAAAAAGATGAAATTTCATAGCCACAACTCCTCGTCAACCTATATTGTATGTTCATGTTCACTATTAGACACAATATCACTGATCTTGAGGACTTGATAATCATCACCTTCTCTTCATGAGGTCATGTACCTAACATCATTTTTTCAATCACTGGGAGAAGTAAGCTTTAAAAAAAATGGACTATAGTAAGGTCAATCTTCCCTATGTTTCTGATTGATGTTCCTTCTTCCTCCAAATCTTCTTGCATTTTCTAATTACGTGTTGGAATATATCCCATCTACTCATTATGTTCTACATACTTGACCTACAACCAGTGGCCTTGTGCCCAAACGCATTACAAGAGAAATAATATCCATAAAACCATCCTTTGTGCCTTGATTTAGGAGAGTTTCTTTCAAATCTATAACTTGATTCGGTTTTCCTTTGAATAATACTATACTATTTTTTGTCATCAAATTGTGTATGTGAAGCCATGTTGTTGAGTCATGGAAAAGGTATGCATATGTTATTTATTCCATGATCCTTTTCCTTTAGTTCTATCCCTTTTATATCCTAAAATGTTAATATATCAAAGGATTATGGTAAGAAGGAGGAAATTATCTGTAATTACAATTTGGCTGATCATTATCCTTCTTTATGCTAGAAAAATACGAAAAGGGACAACTGCTATTCGCTAACCGAGGAACAACAAAACATCAGCAAGCCAAGGAAGGAGCATGACAGTTACAAATAAAGACAAAACAAATCGCAGGGATAAGCACAAGGAGGAAAAATGACTGAAGTTGGAAAATTGCATGAATCCCTCAAGATCAAGACAGGATCTCTTGATCTTGAGGGATTTCTTTTACTATTTAACTTTTTACCTCTTTCCCATTATAAAAAGAAATGATTGTAAGCAGAATGGGGGGAGAATTACTATCGAGAAATTGTAACTTTTATCACTGACTCTCACTGTTGAGCATAGCACGAACTTATTGTAACGCTTATGCAATGATTAATATATAAAACAATTGTTGTTCCTTCGCATCTCCTGAAGTAATCTGGCGGTGTTTACTGGTGGCTAAGGGCCCGACCCTGGTGGATTCACCTGCTATTCCTGTATCATGCATTTATGATTCTTGCAATGTGATGGTTTGATTGAATTTCTACTTTTTGTAATTTTATCGCTTTGCTATTTCCTGCTTTCCAATCTCAATGGAATTGTTTTGTTTATATATTTTGCAGTAATATAGTTGATTCAATTTATTGTTATTTCAGATCTAGTTATTTAGTTAAGAATTCTATTTTCAGATCATCTACTGTAAAGAGCATTGACTACTGCTATCGAAGCTCTCAGATTGAGATCATCTGCTGCTTATATTAATAATTGTGTTTGATTGAGAATAAATCAGTTAAAATAAGAATGAGTTATTACTACTGTATTCTCGACTGATGATTGCTGTTACTTTGATGAATGTCTAATCTAGTTTCATTAGAGGATTGAGTTTTCTTTTAATTGCTATTAGAATTCACTTGTTGCATCCATTTCCTCTTGTATTTGAAAGAACTATACTGCAATTTAGAAGCATTACTCTCTGAGTTAAATAGTTGCCACATACTATGTACACTCTTGAAATAGAAAAACTTTCCCGGATTGATAATTAATGTGAATATAATTAGGAGTTAAAAAGGAACCTTTTATCACTTAACATTTTGGCACCGTTGTTGGGGAGAGTGTAGCCATTTCTGATGAGTAGTGTACATCTAATGATTGTTGTTGAAGAAGAATTGGGTTTTGAAAACTGAAGGTAAGAACCTACATAACGAGCAAGTAAAGTGCCTGCTCCTTCACCCGCTTTTCAGCACAACTACAAAAATCTGAAATAGGTATTTCCTGCTTATTTGTTGGGAGAGAATTGGGTATTAAAAATGAAAGGTAAGAACTCGCGTACAAAGCATGTAAAATTCCTGCTCCCCCACCCACTTTCCAGTAGAATTGTTAAGAACTTAGGGTAGAAATAAAAATTTGAATTGTGTATATGACTAAGAAGAAAAAACCTAAAAATAATCCAATTCCCCTACCCAAACCTGACAGATCTAAGGGACCAGTGACCCTTGGACAATTAACTTTCATAGACGACATTATAAAGAAAGCCGAATCTCAACCATTAGTAGGTCCTAGAAAAGTTGTTTCCAGACAACCTACTAGCTCCCTTCAGGCCACAGGCTCACCATCTGTAGCCTTTGCTGAGGTCCACAACAAAACATAAGAGGTTGAGCAGAATTTTCAAAAAATTGAAAATTCTCGCCCAATTTCATTACAAGAAGGGAATTATAGTAATCTTCATGAAGGAGGAGGAGGAACCAATGAAACAGAGGAGCCAAGATCCCCTCAGGTAATAATTCAACCAGGAACACTCAGCATCCCAGATAGAGGGAGTGCTATTAAGGAACACTCATTATCCCTGACCAGGGGAGTGACGTTAAACGCATTCCCACCCCTTCTAGTCATCCTAGGAATAACTCTCTAGAGATCCTAGAAGGGTATTGGCACATATTTGACCAAATGGCCAACAACCCACAAACACCTCAGACCTCCACCTTGTAGTATCCCATCGTTGACACAATGGTCAACGTACCTATGAAAGCCATCCCAATCCAAAATATTCCTACCTTTCATGGGCTGACATCAGAGGATCCAGACACATTCCTATTTGAGTTTGATGTATTGTGTCGGGGGTATGATTATACCACCGACCCCCAAAAACTAAATTTGTTTCCCTCCACATTGAAAGGAGCAGGCTTGTAATGGTTTCTGGGATTAGGTGGAGGCACAATAAATGATTTGGAACAAATGAAAATTGCTTTCCTAAAAAAGTATCAGGACTATTGCAGATCTAGGGAATTGAATGATGAAATATTTGAGATGGTAGCAAGACCAAGTGAAACATTAGAAGAATATGTGGAACGATTTCAATATAACCTCCAGCGGTCTCCCTATGCAACTCTGCATTTACCTGATAATGTGTTGAAACTTACACTAATTAAAGGGATGAAGGAACAATGGGTAGAAACATTAAATATTATGGGTAAAGGTGATATATATCAGGAGAATTATGCTGACATCATTAATTTGTGTGTCAGGTGTTCAAGAGGTTGCACGATATTGAAGCCAGTAGAACGCGACATGACCACAAGGGACAACAAAATCTCTGGTGGAGGTATAACTCATGCAGAAATTGGCAACCTGCTCGATGATTTCAAAACTGATATTTTAGGTACTCTAACAACGAAATTGGACATTATGTAAGCCAAACAAAAGCAGGTAGAAGCAAAACAAATTTTGGTGATATTCTGTCCTAGATGCAGAAAGAAGCATAGTCACAAAGAGTGCCCGCTGGATATGGTGCAAACCTGCGCCATATGTATGAAATATCACGCTACAGAAAGTTGCCCATCACTCCCAGGGCTAAAAGCAGTCTATAAGGAGGCAGAAGAAGATACAGAACTAGTCTACCTACTAAATTAACATTGCTAATGGCAATCATGACAAACATGTACGCTGAATGATCCATCCTCTTTCTTTTAAATGCCGCAATATAATTCACAACAATACCCGAGAACAATGTGGCAGAACCAACCATCTTTTTCCAATTGGTCACAATAGCCATCCCCTATGCCACCTTGGCCAAACCAATCAAATCAAAATAACAATTGCCCAAATTCCTCTTACTTCCTACCATTTTGGCAAAATAATGCATATCAATCCCAATGGCCACCCTCAACTTCACAAAATTAGAACTAGTAGTCAAGTTGGCAGAGACCTATAAATCAACCAACAAGAACAATGCCCCTAACTCAACCCACACTACCAACACCCTACACATTGTAACAGAACCCTCATACCAACTTAAGACCACAACTCCCAGCCCAACCCAACCCGAACCCCAACAACATACTGGTTCAATCTGTGCAAATTATTGAAGGATTGAGCTAGAAACTGAGTTAAGGGAGTGCAATGACCTTCAATTAAGATCTGGGTAGATAATAGAATCAGAGGGGGATAAAAATGTTCAAATTGAAGATCCGTTACTTGTAGAACAAGTACCACAAGAAGAGAACATGGTTAGACAAAAAACTCATGATCAAACAACCACCTCTTCTCCACCATTCCCAGAAAGATTAATCATACCTCGCCTAATTGAACATCCTAATTTCAATCTTCTGGGAGAATTGAAAAATTTCTGTATAAAAATACCACTCCTCCAGGGTATTCAAGACATTCCAATTTATGCAAAATCTATTAAGGAATTATGTAGGAAAAAGCCAAAGAGGAAAATAAAAACAAATCCAACTATCCATGTAGTTGGTACCTTATCTGATTTACTATCAGGAAGAGAAACACCTGTAAAATATGACGACCCAGGAAATCCTATAGTCACAGTGCTAATAAATGGATGCTCCTTCTCCAATTCCTTATTCGATTTAGGAGCAGCAATCAATATTCTTACAACCACAACTTGTCAAAAGCTTGGAATTACATCCTTGGACCCAACCATTACCTTGTTGGAATTGGCTGACTGATCGGTAGTCAAACTCGAAGGCACATTACAGGATGTAATGGTGTCTGTAGACTCTTGGGAATACCCTGCAGACTTTTTGATCATCAATCCTAGAAATGGAGTCAATGGACATCCCTTAATTCTAGGTAGACCTTGGCTAGCAACTACGGATGCTTACATAAGTTGTCGAACAAGCAGCATGACTATAGCAAGATGAAGCAATGTAAATAATTTAGCCTTATATCCTCCAGCTTGGCCAAGTTTAACAATAATCAAAACTAGAAAACAACATGTATAATATCTAACTGAAAAAAATTAGATCACCGCTAACCATAGAAGATACTCTCAAATTTAAAGATCAAACAGAAGATGACATCATTAACACCTACATTAACCAACCAGATGTCGAATCTCATCTAAAATGTCACATGATCGAAGCAGCATTTGATAGAGAAATAAAAGAAGATTCCCTAAAAGATATTAACGATTAATCAATACCAACCACTTTTGTTTATAACAACAAAAACATAGAAATTGAGCTAGGAAAAAATTTGAATATTAACAAAAACCTGACTGTTGACCAGGAGTAGAAGCTTGTTCAACTCTTGAGAAAATATAAAGAGGCCTTTGCATGGGATTACCCAGACATGAAAGGGATTGCTCCCCAATTATGCATGCACCACATTTATACAGAGAAGGATACCAGGCCCATTCGACAACCTCAATGGAGGTTAAATCCTCATCTTAAAGATATTGTTAAAGCTGAACTACAAAAATTGCTAGATGTAAACTTAATAAAGAGAGCTTAATAAAGCAAACCAAAAAGGCCATTTTCCCCTTCCGTTCATTAACCAGGTCTTGGACACATTGGCAGGAAAAATATTCTTTTCTTTCCTAGATGGCTTCAGTGGATACAATCAAATTCAGATTGCCCCTAAAGATTAGGATAAGACTACCTTTACCTGTCCTTGGGAAACATTCACTTACAGGGTCCTACCTTTTGGGCCGTGCAATGCACCTGCCACATTTCAGAGGGCCATACTCAGAATTTTTTCAGATCTAATAAATGAAGGGCTCAAGGTGTACATGGATGAATTTACACCTTACGGAGATGACTTCGAGCCAGCATTACAAACATTAGAGAAAGTTCTGCAAAGAGGCATTGCCATCAAACTCTGTTTAAGCAATGAAAAATGCCACATGATGATGACCAAGGGCCCCATCTTGGGTCACTATATCTCAGCTGCTGGAATCCAGATAGATCCAACAAAAATTCAGATAATTCTTTTTATACCTATCCCTTCCACACAAACAGAGGTACTCGGTTTTTTAGGGTTTTCTGGTTATTATAGAAGGTTTATAAAGATTTTTTTCTTAGATTGTTGCACCGTTATATGCACTAACAGGAAATATTGACTTCATTTGGACAGATAAATGTGACAGTGCTTTTGAAGATTTAAAATGGCTTGTATCAACAGCCCCAGTATTAAAGGGTCGAAACTGGGATTTGCCATTCCAAATTTCATCCAACAATTCAGACACAGCCATAGGAGCAGTTCTTGGTCAGGAAGAAGATAGAAAGCCATATGCAATATACTTTATTAGAAAAGATATATCCCCTGTTGAATTAAATTATACTGTTACTGAAAAAGAATTTTTTGCTGTAATCTATGCTATCAATAAATTTAGATATTATATAACAGGATACCCTATGGATTTATACACTGATCAATCTGCTATTAAATATCTAGCCAATAAACCAGTTACAAATGGAAGAGTGACAAGATGGTTGATTCTTTTGAAGGAATTCGATATAATAATTAAAGATCGACCAGGAAAAGAAAATCCAGTAGCAGACTTCCTTTCACGAATGCCAAAGACAAATGACTCGGCAGCAGTAGAAGACCAGTTTCTAGATGAACATCCATTTGTTGTAACAGTGAAAACACTGTGGTACACAGATGTCCCAAATTATTTGGCAGTGGAAAAATTATCCAAGCACCTGACGCCTAATGAAAGAAAAAAAATAGTACAATGTAACACGTGATTCTCTTGGATTGGGGGATATTTATTTCATACAGGAGCTGATATGCACATTAGAAGATGCTTTAGGGAAGATGAAGTTTTCAACATTCTGAAAGTGTGCCATGATGGGCCGTGTAGTGGACATTGTGTAGATCTCGGAACTGGTCACAAAGTTTTACAGATGGACTATTATTAGCCCACCATTTTTAAATATGCCAAGAAGTTTGTTCAGGCATGTGATAGTTGCCAAAGAATGGGACACCCTAGGCAGTCTGATGAGATTCCCCTACACCCACAGATAATCATTGAACCTTTTGAGCAATGGGCATTAGACTTGATCAGTCCAATAAACCCATCCTATAATCAAAAGCCATATATATTAGTTGCAATAGAGTATGTCACTAAATGGGTGGAGGCAAAGGGACTACCAAGGGCAACAGAGGATTTGGTAATCCACTTTCTTTTCCAACTATACGTGTGATATGGCTAGCCTAGAGAGGTAATCATGGATGGAGGGCCACAATTCATAGGCCATAAGATCACTGCAACATTAAAGAATTATCATATCATGCACAAAATCATGACTCCATACCACCCACAGGCAAATGACCAGGTAGAAAGAACCAATAAAGTGATCGAGGCAATACTCACAAAGACAGTTGCATCACATAAGCAAGATTGGGCTACCCAATTGCCAGAAGCCCTGTGGGCATACTGTATGACATGAAGAAATACCACGGGATATTCCCCATACCAATTAGTGTTTGACAAAGAACCTATCTTCCCAATTGAATTTGAAATCTAGACATTGAGGATAGTTAGGAGGTAGGCTTGGACTTAAACGAGGCACAGATTAATTAGCTACATCAAATCAATGAATTGGATGAAATCTAGCTATCATATCTTCAACAAATTGCACTAATCTAACAACAAAGAGCAAAATGACATGATGCCCTTATTAAAAAGAAGATCTTCCACGAAGGAGATTGGGCACTCTTGTATGATTCTAGGTTCCAGGATTTCCGTAGAAAACTCCAGACCAGATGGTTATGACCTTATCAGATACAAAAGGTGCATGATAATGGCACCATCACATTAGCCACCATTGATGGGTCTGGCTATTTTTTTAAAGCAAATGGATAGTGAGTATGACTTTATCACAAACCGCTTACCAGGAAGTCCTTTTTCCAACAATTATGGGAAGATTTCACCATGCAAATTATCGCTGAGGAGGACAACCCATCCTCAGCATTGACCCAGTGAATAATTCATTGGTTTTTCAATTTTGTACATACATTTTTCTTTCTATTTTGATTGAATTTTCTTGTATAAACTATAAATAAACTCTTTTTTTCCTTTACTGTTCCCTCTAAGGAACATCCACTGTTCCCTCCAAAGAATAGCGGTCTTTCCCTCTAAGGAACAACACTTTTGTGTACAGATTTTCGTGCTGTTCCCTTAAAGGAATAGCTACTGTTCCATTTAAGGAACAACAGTCTCTTTTTTATTTGATTTTTGTGTTGTTCCCTTTAAGGAACAGTTGTTGTTCCCTCTAAGGAACAGTTGTTGTTCCCTCTAAGGAACAGTTGTTGTTCCCTCTAAGGAACAACAGTTCGATGTGTACCTGCTTTTGCTATTCCATTTAAGGAACAACTGTTGTTCCCTCTAAGGAACAACTGTTGTTCCATTTAAGGAACAACAGTCTCCTGTCTCTTTGATTTTGGTGCTGTTCCCTTTAAGGAACAATTGTTGTTCCGTCTAAGGAACAACTGTCGTTCCTTTTAACAATAGTTCCATGTGTACTTGTTTTTGCTGTTCCATTTAAGTAACAACTATTGTTCCCTCTAAGGAATAGCTGTTGTTACATCTAAGGAACCGCAAATCCCTGTATATTTGATTTTCATGTTGTTCCATTTAAGGAACAGTTGTTGTTACCTCTAATGAACAATTGTTGTTCCCTCTAAGGAACAACAATTTTGTGTGCATTTGTTTTTTGCCGTTCCCTTTAAGGAACAGTTGTTGTTCCCTCTATGGAACAACAGTCGTTCCCTCTAAGGAACAATAATGTTGTATGCATTTGATTTTTGTTGTTCCCTTTAAGGAACAATTATTGTTCCCTCTAAGGAGAAACAACCGTTCCCTATAAGGAACAACAGTCGTTCCCTCTAAGGAATAACAATTTTGCGTGCATTTGTTTTTTTGCTATTCCCTTTAAGGAACAACTGTTGTTCTCTCTAAGGAATAGTAGCCGTTCCCTCTAAGGAACATCAGTTCCGTGTGTATTTGCTTTTTGCTATTCCCTTTAAGGAACAATTGTTGTTCCCTCTAAGGAACAACTATTGTTCCCTCTAAGGAACAAAAGTTTCATTTGGGTTTGTTTTAATGTTGTTCCCTCTAAGGAATAACAGTTTGATTTGCATCTGTTTTTTGCTGTTCCATTTAAGGAACAAAAGCTATTCCCTTTAAGGAACAATGATTTCGCGTCCAATTATTTTTCTTTCTTTTCGCTGTTCCTTATAAGGAACAGCTACCGTTCCTTCTAAGGAACAATTGTTTTTCCCTCTAAGGAACAACAGTTTTGGTGTGCAGTTTTGTTTCTTTTTGCTGTTCCTCCTAAGGAACAACTGCAGTTCCCTTTAAGGAACATCACCTTTTTGTGTGTTTTTCTTGCTGTTCCCTACAAGGAACAACACTCTTTGTGAAAGATTTTCTTTAGAAAATAAGCACCTTGTGAATATTATTTCACTCTCTATGATCCTCTATAAAGAAAGAATACAAACATATATGTAATGATACCAAATTTGAAGGTTACTGGAACAAACAAATTGAATATTATCATCTTTAATGAGATTTCTTTGTATTGATTAAAAAAGGGAAGGACACGACCATCTATATCACTTTGTCGTCCTTATCTTCACTATAAATCAAATTGATTGATTATTTGTACCATGTTGGTTCTTCCCTAACCCTTATATTTCTATCTACTCATTATCATTGAATAAGATTAAGGGCATATTTTTTTCTATTGGTATGTTCAAACTTCTTCCACCATCCCTACTCTTAAGGAGTGTTGAGCCACCCTCTATATATAAATAGGAAGTGCCATCTAAAAAAAAATAAAATAAAAATAATATACATATGTTTACTAACAATTTTATGATTTGTCAAATGGTGGATAGGGGGTCTCATCATGAGCCAGCCTACCATGATCATAAGGAAGCAGCAAAGTGGCATTCCCACTATGGCCACCACACCGGGGATATGATCTAATGGATGCATCAGAAAAATAAAGTCCTTGGAATAGGAGGTCTCATCACAAGCCGGCCTGCCCACTTTTTTCTCCTCCCCAGTGAATGGCATTGTGATTCATCTGGTCACCAAGGCAACGCAATGGCCTCCATTCTAACATCATAAGCCACTTTCCTAATTATACCTAAAGGATCATGGTTCCAAAGGTTGAAAAAGCAACTCTGTCAAGGTTATAAACACCTGTGGGCAACAAAAGCTCTGTTGATGATATTGGAGTCATATTTTCAACATCAATAGTGATTATAACTCCCTTTTCTTATTCTTTATCTTTTCTACAGAGAAATTATGTTCCTAATTTATTTTTTGAACCTTTATCCATGATATATTTAAAAAAAAAGTCAATCATAGTGGTTTAAGTGAAATAATGATTGCAAAGCATCTTGCCCATGTAAGATGTCCTTTCTCCCTTTTTGAATCACTCCACGACATCTCCACATTTATTCATAATTCTTGTTCTATGCATCGATTTCAATATCCTAATATTTTTTGTGATCCTATCATAAAGATGTATACCTTGCCATTTTTACCACTTCTGTACGTCACCGCCAGTACGTCATTCCTTCATTTAACCGGTTGAAGGCAACCTATCATTTTAAGGGGGACAAGGGTGACTCCCAAAGCACTTATGCATGCATGTCAGCCCTTTATTTGGTTATACCGGACTATATGGTATTCCATAATAGAAAGTCTTTAATGATATCTATGCTGGAAAGCACGATCCGATATTAACAAATTGTTGTTGCATTGCTGGCCCTATCTATTGTTGTGTTACATTTGTTAAGCTAATAGTGTGTAGAATTCAGGCAAAATGGGAGGAAGAACAATACGCAGGGAGTTGCTGATACTAGCTGTTTCTGATGCTGCTAGAGAAATTCTAGTCTGAGCTGGATTGGTTGCATAATTCACACGACTGCAGCAACCCAATGAATCCATTGCTATCGAATTCTTATAGAATTTACAGAATGAGCATTCTATGATAAGAGGAAGGCAAATTATAGTGACAGAAGTAGTAATAGCTGAAGTGTCTGGATCACCAGCAGATGGACCTATATGGACTCATAAAAAATTGAGGTTGCAGGATGCTATTGTAGTCTTTCAGGATGAGGGATGGGACATGATTGTTAAAGGCAAAGGAGTTCAACCTTCATCCCTTGGAGAACCACAAACAAAACTAGCTAGAGTTGTTCAGAGCTATATCACATGCAACGAAAGGAAAGATGTGGTAAGGCCACATCACCTTCAATTATTAACAGTTCTGAAACAAAAATGTTCTGTAAAATTGCCTACGTATTTGAATTTCTTATTGCATGACACTGCTTGAAGCATTAAAAAATCCCGGCATATAGAGACTGCCGTGAGTCATCATTGCTTAATTAGGCTAATAGTAAGCTACAATCTTGCCCAGCAGTAAACAAGTTGGGAAGAATTAGTATTTACCATAGAAGGGGGGTTAGCTTTACATGCTCCAAAAAGAAAGAGGACTACCAGCACAGCAAACATTCTAGAAAAATGTAGACACTTTGCCAAATTAAATACAAGCTTAGGAACAGCTGAAAATCCCCAGGGTAGCAACAACCAACTCATAGAACTATCTAGTCCAGAAAATGAGCAATATTTACAGCTGGAAGGACGGGATGACGGGGAGTCAGAACTTGAGGAGGAAACAGAGCACTCTAGTGATGAGGAGAGAAATGAAACATAACTCCCCTTAACACCCAACACAAGTCCCCCATGAGACTTATTTGATATTGAATTGGCCCAGATTTTGGCCAATATGAATGAATTTATACAACCTGAGAGCCCGCTCAATGCTAATGTTGAAGTAACACAGTCGGAATAAAACTTTGCCCACAATAAGAACATATTAGAGAATGTAATCGGTGGAGAAGAAATAGGGCAGAAGTCACTTAGGAAGAGGCAGAACAAACTAGTAATACACCTCCAGGAGAACCTAGTCGGGTTGGTTTAAATACACAGGATGTGGGACAAATAGGAGAAATAGGAACAAGTCAAGGTAAGGACACAGCTATTGTAGAACAAAACCCAGATGAGAAACCGAGCTCGCTAAGAGCAGAAATGATTAGTGGAACAGTTGTTCCTTGTGAAAAGAATAAAAACAAAATTAAAAGGCTCCAAAAGGAATAACAGAGGCTGTAGAAATTAGTAAAAAGACTCAGGCAAAAGATAAGGACATTAACAAGGGGGGAAGTTTCAGGCAGAACCCTGGAAACAATAGATGCAGCCATTCAAACTGAATTTCATGATACAAAGGTTCCTAGGACTCAAACTGAGCCCATAATCACTCAAATTGATAAGGAACAACATGCAATTATTGCAGAAGCAACTGCCCAAATAGAGAGTGTACATTATCGTAACCTAGATGTTCAAATGGAAGTGGTACCCTCCGACAATGCAGCCACCTAGACAGAAATACGAACTATCCATAATAAAAGTACACAGACTATAAGCATTTAGTCCCATAATAAGAACATGCAGACAATAAAAATCCACTCTCATAGCAAGAATACGCAGACAGATATTCAAGCCGAAGACATTATGACAAGTAATGACCCTAGTATAGTAAATCTTCAAGGAAATATGGCACAGGCTCAACTTACCATAGAACACCTTGAACTAGAAACAGTCCCACAGCAGAAAAACCAGGAATTACAAAAGAAGCTTCTGGAAATGTACATCTTAGAAAGTGAGGCATTTGATAAATACAGAAAGGCATAAGAGAGGACTGAGAAAATAAAGCTCAGATTGGAAAAGGCCAGGAGTCAAATAGATACTATTTTCTCCTTATATACTGACATATTGGCATGCAGATCTCCTGCCAATAACTATGCCCTATTTTTGATGGAAAGATACTTACAATTAAAGATCAAAGCTATAAAGGCTGGAAAACAGATAGAGTTGAAAACAATTGATGATTTTATAAACTGTTGTAAGCATTATGGGATAAAAGTACAGAGGCTGCTGTGTGAATTTTATTTACACAATTTTATATTGGAAGAAGAAATTGAAAAGAACCCCAATCCTTTTATAGGAGATGTGCAGTTTCAGGCTTTCATTTCATTCTTTGTTAACCAATTGAAATGGTTCAAGTCTTATAACACTTTCCAGAGGTAGGAAATGGACTGGACCTATGGGTCAGAGGTGAATCAAAGCACCCATTACAAATGCTGGCTAGTCACAAAAGTCTAATGAAGAGGGAAAGAGTAATCAAAATCTTGGGGCCCATTCACAAAGAGATTGTCCATAAGAGAGTAGAATACTTCCTCTCTATTCATGAGAGCTCCTTGGCTACAGCCAAGTTTAGGTGGATAGTTTCTAATATTAATGTACAAAACAGGGAGCCATTCAATTATAAAATCTTTAAGCTTGCTGCAAAACACTTTGTTACTTACAACAACCTCATCTTAAGAGAAGGTCCTTATTGGTTGGGTTGTCGGTTCCATACCCCTATTGTTTGGTACCCTGTTGAAGCTTATAAAGCTATATATGAACTACCTGAAGGGAAGACAAGGCCCATCCTTTAGCTCTTGTCCAAAAATCATGGTTTCAGACCGCTTTACAACATTCTTTCTCCAACTTATTCCTTGATTGCTCTGCACACGAACTACATGGTTTTCATGAGGACATGAAAAAGGGTAAGCAGGGGAGTATGTTGAGTCATGGAAAAGGTGTGCATATGTTATTTATTCCATCATCGTTTTCCTTTAGTTCTATCCCTTTTATATCCTAAAATGTTAATATATCAAAGGATTATGGTAAGAATGAGGAAATTATTTGTAATTACAAATTGGCTCATCGTTATCCTTCTTTATGCAGGAAAAATATGAAAAGGGACAACTATTGTTCCCTAACCAAGGAACAATGAAACAGTAGCAAGCCAAGGAAGGAGTGCGGCAGTTACAGATAAAGACAAAACAAATCACAGGGATCAGCGCAAGGAGGAAAAATGACTGAAGTTGGAAAATTGCGCAAATCCCTCAGGATCAAGAGATCCTGAGGGATCACTTTTACTATTTATCTTTTTACCTCTTTCCCATTATAAAAAGCAACAATTGTAAGCAGAATGGGGGGAGAATTACTATTGAGAAATTGTAACTTTTCTCATTGACTCTTGCTGTTGAGCAGAGCATGAACTTATTGTAACGCTTATGCAATGATTAATATATAAAATAATTGTTGTTCCTTCTCATCTCCTGAAGTAATCCGGTAGTGTTCACTGGCAGCTAAGGGCCCGACCCTGATGGATTCACTTGTTGTTCTTGTGTCATGCATTTATGATTCTTGCAGTGTGATGGTTTGATTGAATTTCTACTTTCTGCAATTATATCGCTTTGCTATTTCCTTCTTTCCAATCTCAACATAATTGTTTTTGATTTGAATTGGATCCATGAAAATGATTAGTCCTATGACTATATAAAATCATGACAGACTTCAAAAACTTGTGAACAAGAGCTATCAGGAAGGACCTCTGGACAGTCATAGTTTGTAGCCAGCATGGAATGATGAGGACCTCGGTTAAAGCGCGCTGACTGAGGCCCATGGAGACAGCGCAGTGGCGCAAAACTAGCAGTTAGGAAGCTTAGATCAGAAAGAAAAGGTTGTTTCTGATGAGCTAATCGGGCATCGTTGAGCAAAACCCCTTGAGAAGGAATAGCCCCGAGTGCACAGTCACAAGGAAAACCCGAAAACCGTGGGAAAAGAGCTAAAATGACAAGCGGGTCCCGCGCTCCAAAACTAGAGTAATTTCAGAGGCGTTTCTGGCTGTAAGTGGATTTGGCAGGGGAACGAGCAATTCCATACGTTGGATGACGCGCATCCGGTGGATGAGAGAAAAAACCACTCTCATCGTGGGCTAATGTTCGAGCAAGTCAACTATGCAATAAGAGTGATAACCGTAGGATATGGAGGTCCCAGATCTAACTATGGAGATTACACCCGATGGGAAACTGGATTCGACTGGAGAAATAAGCTGAAGCATATAAAGGTTGAAGTTTGATTTGACCGTTGAGTTGGCAGATGAATCATTTTGAGGCATAACCGAAGTAACAAACCATTTGAGGAAGAGCTGGCATAGTTCATGAAGGGACAAGCGACCACCTCCCTATGAGACGTTACACAGTAGTGATGACGCAGAGGCAGGGAATTCCAAGTGAACAACAGAGGTGATTCAAAGAGATGGAAGAGGAAGTGAATAGTCAAAGGACATATTAGCTTTAAGCCACGAACAAATGAACATAAAGAAGAGACAAAAGCAGAGAAGTGAGCTAACCTACAAAGCTAAGGCAACATCGAGTAGATAGAACTAGGCTTGAGAGGTTCAAGCAATCCCTGTGGGGATATCTGTCGGGAACTGATTACCAAATTGGACTCATCCCATCAAGGCTAGTTGAGATCGAGACTTAGTAAGGGGGAGTCTATGCACTCTAGTGGCCTGGGGAAAACAAGAACCACCCTGCTAAGCATCATCTATTTCAAGAGACTCAAATTGAGCTCCTCATTGTAAAAACTCCGCTTAAAGACACAATAAGAAAAGGCCACCACTGAAAGTTGGACCGGAGACTTAGCTCAGGAGGATTGGGTGAACTCCTTATTAAATTGTTGTGTTTTGCATTTTGCTTGCTGTGTTTCTCTTACTATTTTCCAGTGTCTGTGTATTTTGCAATCTTATTGATCTGTTGCCTAAGATAACATAGAAACAAATTAGCACATGAGTCTATAATACCTTCATTTATTAATTAACTGAGATCACTCACAAGTGATTTTTAGATCAAGTGGTATTAGAGCTTTAGGCTATTAAGGTTAGATAAGCTTGTGCTAGATTTATCTGTTGAATGCTAACTAGATCAAAGCTCAAAATAGGAGAAGGAGAGTTGGTCGAAACTAATCTTGAAATTGGGAGAGTTTATCCTCAGAAGACAATGTCAGAAGAAGGTTCTGTGGGTCCAAACCCTCAATTCATAGATAGCTTCCTAGCCATAAGGTCCATGGTAGAGGAAATGTATAAGGACTTTAGAAAACACAAGGATGAAGATTCATTATGCTCGAAACAAGACAAAGGAGGAGATGAGTCTCTCCTCCATGACCACTCAAAAGGCAAAGGGAAAGAGGAAAGCTTTCTCACACCTCCTAATAGCCCTGAACATAAAAACAAGACATCTTTGATTAAACTAAATGTTAAATTTGATTTACCTATATATGATGGAGAGTTGAATGCAGAAAAGCTGGACAATTGGATTAGACAAATTGATGTTTATTGCAGAGTGCAGAGTATTGATTCAAACAAGAGCAAGATTCAGCTGGAAAGCCTATGCCTTGGAGGCACTCCTTGGTTTGGTGAGAAGGCAGAACCCAAGCTAACATGAAGAGACATGGTAAGACTATTTCAATCTGGAGTGAATTTATTTCTACAATTAAAAAGCAGTTCTATGCGTTGGCCTACATGCAGCAAGCCATGATGAGCTGGCAAACTCTTCGACAATTGAAAGGGAAAAGTGTACAAGGTTACACCCAAGAATTTAGGAAGACAACATTGATTCTAAGAACCTCATTAGACTCACCTAACCCTTTGTTGAAGTACATTGGTGATCTACACTGCTACATGAGCCACACTATCGTCATGTTTAATCCCAATAGTACAGATGAGGTATTTGTACAAGCTACTCATCTAGAAGCTATAGGAAAGAATGGAAATCCAAAAGTTGGGGGATCATCCCACCCCACTGCAAGCAAGAATAAGGAGAAAAGAAAGCAGAAATGGAAAGTACGGAAGGTTAACACTGTACAGAAGAGTAAGCCTTCATGCACTCACTGTAAGAAGGATGGGCATGATGATGAGCACTATTGGATTCTGCATCCGGAGCTGAGACCTAAGAAGTTCGAGGGAAAAAAGAAGAAGACTACTGTAGCTATTCAGAAAGATTTGGGGTCAGACTCAGGAGATGAAACAACTATTGCAGCCGCAGGTATAAAAGGTAAGAATTCTGAAGCATCTACTAGTAATTCTGCACAATCTACTATTGATGAAGAAAACGAGAGAAAAAGATATGAGCTTTTCCATATTCGAGTTATTTCCAAACATCAAAAGGTTGATACTTTGTTTGATAGTGGCTCACAAGTAAATTTAATTTCTGAAGCACTTGTAAAGAAATTGGGATTACTGACTACACATCACAAGAAACCATACCCATTAGGATGGTTAAGTGATAAAGTACAACTACAAGTGACTAGACAATGCAAACTCAAGTTTTCTTTTGGGTTAGCATTTGTAGATGAGGTTGAGTTAGATATAATTCCTTTGGATATATGTGGAATTGTTTTAGGAAGTCCTTACTTGTATGACATAAATGCTATTTTCTATAGAGCTGAGAACAAGTATCTACTCGTTAAAGATGGAATCAAACAGTTTGTAAGAGCTCATAAGCTCAATAATAATTATACTCTCATAAACTCAGGGTAGATGAAATGAATGATAAATTCATGCAAACAATTTTTGCTGATGGTTGTAAAGGAAAAGAAACCTGACAAAACCAATGTATTTGAGGGCTGTGATGCTAAACAACAAGTTGATTTAGAAAAACTTATTTCAGAGTATGATATCTCGTTTCAAGAACCTAAAGGTCTGCCACCCAAAAAGTAAATAGTGCATGATATTATTTTGCAGCAAGATGCTCCATTGCCTAACATTGGAATGTATAGGTTGTCCGCTTTAGAGGGCACAAAAATCAAGAGGCAAGTGCAGGAGTTGCTCGAGAAGCGGTTCATCTGACCTATCACATCACCATGTGGGTCACCAATCGTTTTGTTAAGGAATAAAGATGGCTCGTGGAGAATGTGCATTGATTATTGAGCACTAAATAAGATAACAATAAAAAATCATTATCCCCTTCCTCGCATAGATGATCTTTTAGATCAATTGAAAAAAGCTGTTTATTTTTCCAAGATATACTTGCATAGTGGATATCATCAGGTCAGAGTGGTAGAACAAGATGCATGGAAGACTGCTTTCAAAACAAAGTAGGGATTGTATGAGTGGCTGGTTATGCCTTTTGGCTTAACTAATGCTCTTGCTACTTTCATGAGTATAATGAATGATGTACTCAGACCTTTTCTTGATGATTTTGTTATTGTGTATCTGGATGACATTCTGATCTTTAGCAAAACATGGGAAGAAGATTTAAATCATGTTAAGCAGACACTAGATGTTTTGAAAAGAGAAAAACTTTATGTTAAACTCTCAAAATGTGAATTTGGCAAAACATCTTTGAATTATTTGGGACATATAGTAGGGGGTGGTGAATTGAAGAATTGAAGATAGATCCCTCTAAGGTGGCAGTCATTGTGAACTGGCCTAAACCCAAATCTGCTACAAAATTTAGGAGCTTCTTAGGAGTAGCACAATATTGGAGAAAGTTCATTTCTAACTTTTCCTTAATTGCAACTCCCTTACATGCTTTAACATGATTGACAAGGTGTTTCAGTGGGGAGGCAAACAACAGAAATCCTTTGACACCTTGAAAGAAAAGATTAGTACAACACCTGTACTAGCACTACCTGATCTTCAAAGACTGTTTGAGATCCAAACAGATGCTGGTGACTATGCCATGGGAGCAGTGTTGATACAACACGGTAAACCCATATGTTATCATTTTGAGACATTTAATTCTGCAGTAGTTAACTATCCTACATATGATAAAGAATTGTATGCATTAGTACAAAATGTGAAAAAGTAGAAACATTACTTAATGGGCAAAGAGACAGCAATACATACTGATCATCAACCACTTCAATATCTACACTCCCAAACTAAGTTGCAACAATCAAGACAATATAGATGGATGGGTTTTCTACAACATTTTCATTTATTCATAAGATATAAAAATGGCATACACAATAAAGTTGTAGATAGGTTATCTAGACCCACTATAAATGCATCTACTATACTTAAGCATAATCCTATGTTACATGAGAGCTACATTGAACAATATGCTCAAGATATAGATTTCAAAGATGTATATGCAACTTTAAGTCAAGGAAAACAAGTAGAAGAATTGGATTATCATGTAAAGGACCGACTCTTATATCATTGTGGGAAGTTATGCATTCCACAAACTGAAAGAGTAAAGATAATTCAAGAAGCACACACTTCTCTAATATCAGGTCACTTTGGGGTAAGTAAAACAATTGCACAACTGCAAAGATTTTTTTATTGGCCAAAATGAATGAGACAGTTTCTAGATATGTAAGAGGGTGTACTATGTGTGATAAAAGCAAGCCCAACAATAGAAAACTAGGCCTATACACTCCATTACCAGTTCCTTCTCATCCTTGCGAAAGTGTTTCCATGTATTTTGTTGGAGGACTGCCTAAATCTAGGAAAGGTCATTATTATCTATATGTTGTTGTGGATAGGTTCAAAAAAATGTGTATTTTGATACCTTGTAATAAACATATTACAGCTAAACAAACTACAAAACTATTCTTTCAACATGTATGGGTTCATTTTGGATTACCCGCTTCCATTGTATTTGATCGAGACACCCGATTTGTGGGAAAATTTTGGTCAAGTCTATGGGAACTGATGGACACCAAATTGAAGAGAAGCATAGCTTTTCATCCACAAATCGATGGCCAGACAGAAGTAGTCAACAGGATAGTGATCCAGTTGCCCAGAGGTTATTACAGTAAGAATCCTAGGCTTTGGGATGAACATTTGTGTTATGTGCAGCATGCTTACAACCAAGCAAAACATTCTTCTACATAGAGATCTCCTTTTGAGACCTATTTTGGTTTCATACCAAGGTATCCTTTGGATTTTGTCTTTGGTAAAGACACCACAATTGAGGGACACAGTGATGTGGATAGGGAAACTAGGCTCATTGAAAAAATCCAAGAGATCCACCAGGCAGTATAGGAATAGCTGGAAAAGTGCCAGGACAAATACAAGGCAAGGCATGACAAGCATCGGATGGAGCATAGTTTCCAAGTTGGTGATCAAGTCTGGCTATACATCAGCAAAGACAAAATGCAAGGTGAAGGTAAAAAGCTAAAGCCTATCAGGTATGGACCTTTCAAGATACTTGAGAAGATTGGTGAGATTGCTTTTCACCTTGATCTACCAGCTTACATGCACATCTACTTAGTCGTGAATGCAGATTGCTTGAGATTGTTTGAACCTTCACTAATTGAGGATCCCAAAGAGCAGAGTCAATTGCCTTCTATTGATGACATGTTACTTGAATATCTTAATGAATTGCAGGAAGACATAGTTCCTTCCAGGAAGGTGAGAATGACACACAGGGGATATGTTGAGTGCCTCAGAGTTGGGATCAAGGGTTCAAAGCCGAGTAGTGCAAAATGGATAGAGATTAGAAAAGTGAGACAATTGTACCCTCACTTAGTTGATGCTTGAAAACCAAAATTTGGTGGTCCAAAAGATTTTTCAGTGGGAAGGCCATGATTCGAATTGGATCCATGAAAATTATCAGAGTCCTATGACTGCATCAAATCATGACAGACTTCAAAAACTTGTGAACAAGAGCTATCAAGAAGGACCTCTGGACAGTGGCAGTTTGTAGCCAGCACGAAACGACGAGGACCTCGGTCAAAGCGCACTAACTGAGGTCCATGGAGACTACGCAGTGGCACAAAACTAGCAGTTTGAAAGCTCGAATAAGAAAACATAGGTTGTTTCTAATGCATGATTAGAACAAAGCACTAATCGTGCATCACTGGGAAAAACCCCTTGAGAAGGAATAGCCCCAAGTGCACGGTCACAAGGAAAACCCGAAAACCATGGGAAAATTGATGAAATGACAGGCAGGTCCCACGCTCCAAAACCAGCGGAATATTGGAGGCGTTTCGGGCGGTAAGCAGATTTGGCAGGGGAACGAGTGATTCCATACGTTGGATGACGCGTGTCTAGCAGATGAGAGAGAAAAATACTCTCATTGTAGGCTAACATCTGAGCAAGTCAACTGCATGATAAGAGCGATAACCGTAGGATTTGGAGGCCCCAGACCTAACGGCGGAGATTGCACCCTATGGGAAACTGGATTCGACGGGAGAAATAAGCTGAAGCATATAAAGGTTGAAGTCCAATTTGACTTCTTAGCTGGTGGATGAATTATTTCGAGGCATAACCAAAATAACGAACCATTTGAGGAAGAGCTGGCACATTTCATGAAGGGACAAGTGGCCACCTCCTTGTGAAACGTTACACAGTAGTGATGATGTTGAGGTAAGGAATTCCAAGTGGACAACAACAGGTGATCTAAAGAGACAGAAGAGGAAGTGAACAGTCAAAGGACATATTGGTTTTAAGCCACAAACAAATGAATAGACAAAAGAAGAGGAGAGACAGTGAGACAGAAGAGACAGAAGCAGAGAAGCGAGCTGACCTGCAGAGCTAAGGCAACATCGAGTAGAGAGAACCAGGCTTGAGAGGTTCAAGCAATCCCTATGGGGATATCTGTCAGGAACTGAGTACCAAATTGGACTCATCCCATCAAGACCAGTTGAGGTCGAGACTTAGTAAGGGGGAGTCTGTAACTCTAGTGGCCTAGGGAATCCACGAACCACCCTACTAAGTATTATCTATTTCAGGAGACTCAAACTGAGCTCCTCACTGTAAAAGCTCTGCTTAAAGACACAATAAGAAAAGGCCACCACTGAAAGCTGGACCAGAGATGTAGCCTAGGAGGATTGGGTGAACCCCTTATTAAATTGTTGTGTTTTGCATTTTGCTTGCTGTGTTTCTCTTACTATTTTCCAGTGTCTGTGTATTTTGCAATCTTATTGATCCATTGCCTAAGATAACATAGACACACACCAACACATGAGTTTGTAATACCTTCATTTATTAATTAACTGAGATCACTCACAAGTGATTTTTAGATCAGTTTTGTTTATATATTTTGCAGTAATATAGTTGATTCAGTTTATTGTTATTTCAAATCTAGTTATTTAGTTAAGCATTATGTTTTGAGATCATCTACTGTAAACATCATTGACTACTACTGTCAAAGCTCTCAGATTGAGATCATCTGCTGCTTATATTAAGAATTGTGTTTGATTCAGAATAAATTAGTTAAAGGAGGAATGAGTTATTACTATTGTATTCTCGACTGAGGATTGCTGTTACTTTGATGAATGTCTGATCTAGTTTCATTAGAGGATTGAGTTTTCTTTTAATTGCTATTAGAATTCACTTGCTACATCCATTTCCTCTTGTATTTAAAAGAACTATACTACAATTTAGAAGCATTACTGTTTGAGTTAAATAGGCACCACATAATGTGTACACTCTTGAAATAGAAAAACTTGCCTGGATAGATAATTAATGTGAAGATAATTAGGAGTTAAAAAGGCACCTTTTATCACTCAACACATGTGATTATACCTAATGCCAAACTTGATTAGAGGATAGAAATGTTCATTAATAATCTTCTCTAGAGACTCATATGCCTTTGCCCATTTCTTTATCTTCTCATAATCATCCTTTAGTATCATAACTTGAGATTCTAATGTTTCACATTTATTTTCCTTTTCTGGCAGTTGTTTTCTTATTCTTTTTTTCTTCTATTAGTTGATCCTAATTCTATCTTTAACATGTTTATTTCCTCAATCATATTTTTTCATTTTGTTTCAAATTCTTTATTAGCATTATTGATTTTATACTTCTCTTGAAGTTATTTCATTAAATCATTTACCTCACAAATATATGACTCATTAATTGATTGATCTTCAAGAGCCATAAGTACTTGATAGTGACTGTTAGAATCTGAGTCTGAATTTTCCTGGTTATCAGATGTGTTATGACTATCTTAATTAGAGTAAAAGTATTTCTTTTCAGAAAACTTATTTTTAGCAACATTCTTTCCATTATCTTTATGATTTTGTCTATATGGACATTTGGATGTATAATGGACTAATCTTCCACAAGAAAAACATTTAAATGGAATCTTACCTCTAAATTTTCTAGTTCCTACTTGCAACTTACCCATGAAGTTTGCTTTTGCCTCATCTGATATGTACCTTGTGTCTTTGGATGCTTCCTTCTCTTTCCCTTTATATGTGGCTTTGAAGGATGCTTATGTCATGTATGATGGACCCCCCTTCCTCATCTCAAATGTTGTTAAGATTCCATGGAGTTGATCAAGTGTGAGACTCTTCAGATCCTGCATTTCTTCAATGGAAGAGACTTTGGAATCAAACTTAGAAGTTACTGATTTCAAAATATTCTCAACAACAGTAGCATCTTTTATTTCATCACAAAGATTTTTCATAGAATTAACAAGCTCATCTACTCTAAGGAAAAATCTTGAATGTGTTCATCATCATGCATTTTAAGAATCTCAGATTGTATTCTAAATGATTGATGTTTAGTAATTTTTACCTTCGTGTCACCTTCATAACTTTAGATAAGCTTATCCCACATTGCCTTTGACTCGGCTAGATTTCCCAATATGGGATTTACAACATTTGCATCGGTTCATATTGTTTCTTCCATATTGTATGTGCGGGAATGGAGGCTGGATATTCATATCCACTTTCAACAATTTCCCATACCTTAGCTCCCAGTGCCAGCAAGTATTCTCTCATTCTGACTTTCCAAAAGACAAATTTATTTTCATTAAATAAAGATGGCATGAAAAAAAATACTCCTTGAATAATCATCTTCACGAATCTCCCTTTAAGTGATCAAGCTCCAACTGAGGGACCTACTGTGATACCAATTGTTGGGAAAAATACTAAGAGGGGGGTTAAATTAGTATTCTAAACTCAGTTCAGCTTTTCAATTCCTTATTCTAATTTTTGTACACTATTATCATTCAGGAAGCCTATGTATGTACGCGACTATGATAAAAGAAAACCGTCTATATCCAAATAACTAATTTATCATTTATTTCATTAAATGATAAACTTTAACCAATTTTTCATTATTTCATTAGCCTTTAATTAAGTAGTAGAAATGCACGATAAGAGAAGAATAAACCACCATACATAAACATCACAACAACACATGAGGACCCCAAGATTTTTAGGTGGACAACCAATGTGGGAGAAAAACCCTGTTGTCGTCATCTATGTCTACTTCTTTTATTATAGAGGAAAAAATCTTACAATATTGTATTAGTGAAAATGCATATCATTACGTAAGCACCCACCTACAGAAGGCTACCAAGTTTTCTCATTCTCCAACTCCCACTAGAAGGGAGCTCCAACCCCCTAATCTCGTTTACTGGCACTCACCGGAAGAGAGATCCTACTCCCTAATAAAATTTACTAGCTACTACTGGAAGGAAGATTTGACTCCCTCATTGAAGGCTCCCAACCTCAACTCCTTTGTGGACCATGTTTCATAATATTTCATACTTCATCCACTTAATTCAAAACATCAAACTTGTATGCCACTTTTCATCATATTTTTATACTAGAATGACTTCCATCATTTAAGCCAAATATCAAATAATAATTCTAAAACCAAACACTATATCAAATAACCCAATCATTGAACTAATTGAATCATAAAATAAATCGCTGAATAACCATCAACCAATGGAAATAGATTAAAAATTTTCATATCAAATCATATTACTCCATAACCACTTACACGTATACCAAACCATATATTGTTCATTACAAATTCCAAATGTTTTCACTGCAAACCTTGATCGAACATATGCTAGAAGGTATAAACTATTGTTATGAATCATACTACCTATGTACATGCTATCCATGAAGAAGACATGCGTACATATCTCAAAACATTGATAACTAAATCCAAATAACTATACCATTGGATCAAACACTCAATCACATACTGAAACGATCACATATCAATGAACCAAATACAAATCATCACACAACAGCATCATCACCATTCAACATTCCAACCAGTACTGTCAAAACATATTATCATAAGAGAGACTTTCTCAAAAAATAATAGCAAACATAAAAAGAATAATCAAACATCATGAAAAATTCATACTACAAAAGCCATAGCATGTATATGTGACTTTTACAAATGCCATCCATGTATGTACATGCTTCCCCTTCTTAACACATGCATACATATTCTGAACTTTCATAGAATCTATACATGACTTCCTAGAAGCATATTCACGTATATATGGAAAATCTTAGAGGAAAACCAATGCACATATTTGTAATCTTTGAATCATTCCTTCACTACAACCACAACACACACTCTGTAAACATTACTATCACACATTCATGTCAGGATATCATTACCACCACATATATATCATTGTTAGTCATAATCATAAAATATTGAGCAAGCATATTCATTAGTCTCTAATATACTTTCAAATATATAATATTTGAACCTCCTTGATGTTCCTTGGTGCACACATGTTGTAGATAAACTGACACATTAATAACCCATAACTTTCAGACATAACACCTTGATCTCCATTTCCTTATATAGCTTCAGCCTTAGTCAATACCTTAGGAAAATCACTTAGTATTTCCAATGGTATTCCTTGATGGGATGACATATTCATTGTTGTGTTCATTACTATGGGCCAATACCATGGTAAATACCCCTGGTATTTCAATTACCATGGTGCAGATTATGTATGTGACATCGCTTCACCATACCTATGTATGTATGTAGTCTTTACTCATAGGACTCAAGTATAGTTTCTAACACTTTACATTTACCATTCCTCTATCTATGAATTGATATTCCTTTGTCCATCTCACATGTAGCATATACATAACCATCAGTTTGACATCTTTATCAAGTAGGTTTCAATCAAGGATAACATATTAGCCATAATGCCAACACAATATAATGAATTTTGTTTCTTACTTAACTCCATTTAAACATCACAAAACATCAGTCTCATAAAATGAACAAGTAACACAAGGTGTGCACATAAATGTTTATGGGAGGAAACCACAAAGCTTATTTACATGAAAGATATTATAGTCACTGATCTATAGGATATGCCAACCCCCTATGCTACTTTGTAGGAAACAAACTATAGGAGACACCAATCTTGTCAGCTTTGGTAAGCACCAACCTACAGGAGACATCAATCCTCTCTACCTATTTGTATGTACTAACTTATAAGAGACACCAATCCCATTTTGTTATTCGGAATCTTCAATATTATGGATAAAGGTGAGTTCCCTAGATCTAGTGTTGTGATCTAGAAAAACGTAAGACAAAAAGCATACATTTTTCCTTAGAGAAATTAGACAATGGGAATGAAGCCTACCTCAGATCCATAGCAATAATTCCTTTCCTCCTTGCTTATAAGTTCCAATTCCATGTCCAAGCGCTATAATTAGAACATGCACATATGACTTAAACAAGAAAATGATCCAAAATATTCACATAGCATAGTCTAACATCTCTATTCAATGGATCAACAAGACATTGAAATACATGAGTGTAAACATAACACAACAAATATAGGAACATAAGATACTCTTTGTATTAATAGATATAGGAAATATTTTACAACCATAACTAGAATCTAACTTTGTAGATGTCTCCCCAAGCTGACTTGTTCTTTCCTGTTACAAAGAAAACGTCATCACCAACCATAATTCTTAAAAGTGATGTATCCTTAGGTTCAAACTAGTAGCATGAGGGCACAAACAATCTCCAAAATCTAACCCAGACGTTATGGGAGCCAATAAATTTATAGGATGAGTGTGGTAGTTTAGGAATTATTATCCAATTACCAATCAAGGCTTCAGATCCAGTTAAGAGGGGAAGATGGTCTCAAGTGATAAGAGATAAGGTATCCAAGATAGGATATGAGCTCTCTATCCATGTTAAATGGTTAAAGCTACCTTGGAAGCTTCTGGAGAAGGAATATTTAGAGATATATTTAATTTTGCCGAATTTCTAGAATCAACGACCCTGTAGAAGGGAGCAACAAATTTTGATCAATGTTGGTGAACAAGCATGCAACATGCATTGAATGTAGTTGGCTAACGAGGTAAGGTGCACTGGGGCTAAAAAAAAAATTGAGGTAATTGTTTTAGAAATTCATACCTTTTGGAGAAGTTATGCTTAGGGATTTGTGAAGGGGTTATGAGAAAGTGCTCTAGGATGTTGATTGATCCAATTTGTAATCCTATTGTGTTGCTATGACAAAATGGCATGTAAGACATTTTATTTTTTGTAGGAACCAACCTACTTCAATGATTCTTCTTACATATTGACTTTTTATTTTTTTAGCCTTCAATAGGTCTACCTGCTACTTCTTCCTTCACCAAGTCTACTTCTCCCAAAACTTGTTTCTTTTGGATTCTTCCAAGAATGAATTTGGACAACCTTACACATATGCAATTCTACAAATTTGGTTCTGCAATTTCCACAGGTACTGAGATATCTCTTGTCTACTCACACATATCTCATGCTCTAAAACATATCAAAATGAAAGTTTAGTAAAAATTACAAACTAGCCTATATGAAACATGCTTTAAGAGAATTTAGAAACATTAAATTTGTTACATAATATCTATGACATTATAGCAAAAAAAGGTATGAAATTTCTATCATAGGCACCTTCATATTTCTTCTTTGTCTCTTCCAAATTTAATATTCTAAAACATCAAAGAAAGAAATATATAAAAAAATATACCAAGTTAACCTATTCGAACAAGGTTTTAGGAGCATTCATGAAGCCTAAATTTCTTAGAGAACATCTCTAAAATATTAGTGCACCAAGGTATGAAATTTGAATCACAAGTAGATCATGATATTCCATTTGTATCATCCAAGTCTTACGGTCGAAAACATTTGACAAAAAAGTTATAGAAAAGACTCCATGTTGGAATGTTTGAAGAATCTTTCATGAAGACCTGAGAAGCTTAACTTCCTTATACCATATCTCCAAAACTATAGTGAATCAGTTTGAAATTTGAATCATAGGTACATGAATATTTCCTATGTATATCATCGAAGTTTCATTTTTTTAAGTATCCCAAAAGAAATTTTATAGCGGAATTTCCCACTTAACTAGTTCACCCTAGAAATCACATT
This sequence comes from Pinus taeda, assembly GCA_000404065.3. Lineage (NCBI taxonomy): Eukaryota > Viridiplantae > Streptophyta > Pinopsida > Pinales > Pinaceae > Pinus > Pinus taeda. The sequence goes on along the minus strand of APFE031706658.1, from coordinate 82,068 downwards.
TTTGTTTCCACCTTTAGACTCCAAGACCCATCGAAAAGTTATTCCTCGGATCCTCCTGCAGCTTCATATCTCTTCTTTCTTGGATTATGCTCAAATGAACTCATATTACCTTTATTTATAGTGTTTTTACTCACTTATGGTGAATACTTTAAAAAATGGTTGGATTGACATACTTGTACTTTTGTTGGGTCATCTAGATGAAATCTTTCATATCTCCTTATGCTATAGAGTTAGAGATAGTACAATATACCATTGGAAAGATAATGGAATAACATTTATGACCCTATATCCTATGCTTCATTTTGATCTAGATAATTAGAGTAAATTTTCCTTGAAAAATAACATATCCAATGTAACACCCTCCTCCCACATATTCCCAAGTAACTGGCCAACAAGGGTTAACATGTGATGAGATGCTACTATGGTGGAATTCGACCTCCTAGGTGACCTTAAGTAAGTGGAATAGACATAAAAACACCATACAAACCTTTCACATCAGCAACAAAACTCCCAAGAGCCATCCCAACCACTCAGGTAGCCAACCCCTGGGACCATATAAAGTTTTAAACCATTAAAATGCCTGACGCTCCCTTGATATGGAGAATCATGCGTCCAAGAGGCTATGGACACTCCTAAATCATGTGTATGTGTGCATCCAAGGATGTTTACGCCCAATGTTGTGCCTTCGTCTCTGAGATTTGGGCCACGTTTCAGGCCCAAAGCCAATGTACCTGCCCAAAACTCAATGACAGTTTTGTAAATGAATTTACAAAGCATAACAATGATGCATTTTGAAAAACAAGGACAACCTCTAGACTTGACCCCTACTAGCCATGATAGGAATTTCATCAAAGATGTCACAAATATGTAATCTACAGGTGTAAACAATTGATTTGAGCATAGGGGTCTCATACTTACCTAAGAATTATTAAGAAGCATTGTTCCCTTATGTCATTAGCTGCATTATCATCTATTACGTCATAGATACATTATTATTCACTTACAAATAAAAACATGAGGAGATACATACATCATCAATGCCTTAAAACATGCTTATAACCAAGACAATAACAAGAGAAATATCAAGGACACATCAACCATAGAATCTGCATATACACTAGTACATTTACACATAAGATATCAAGGAAAGAACATCCTATTAATAATTGCAAAAGTCAACCGGAGATGGGACTATCACATTCCACCTGACCATAGAATAACTGAGCAAATTCTCTCTTTAACCATTCACCCTCGTGCCATATTCCAAGCATGAATGTGGGACTCAAACCAAAATAACCAACTAGGGTATCTTGAGGCTCAACCACCTCACCCTCATCAGTAGGAACCAAGACTTATTGTAACCCATCCCATATCACTAGGCCAAAGAATAAACATGTAATAACATGCTTTACCATGATCTCCACTACATCACTAGGCCAAAAAAGCATGGATGCCACCACATTTCTCCACCTACACTGTGAGGAATTTTCCTATCTCCTATCCTCTCAAGTTTTACCGCAATCCACACTGGATCACTAGGCCCTAAATGGAGAACGACTCTCTAGGATTTACTGCATATCCCATCCCAGTATTACTAGGCTTTATGGAGAGAACCCACCTCTAGGCTTTATCATATATCCCATCATTCACCAGTCAAGGATTCCTAGGCCCACCGAGGAAACACATAATTTGGCTTTATCGCAACCAACAGTTTGGTTCAAGGGTTACTAGGGCATGTGTTATATTATTCAGCGATCCACCTCACTCAACTTTGAATCCATCCAAAAATCTATCTCGACCAAAACATGAGAACCCCATCACACAATGGTTATCAAAAAATGGAAAGGTTAGGCTAAAAACATTGTCACACCTAGAAAAACCCATGACATAACAACAAGGGACCACATGCAATACGATGCATGCCAAATCTAGCAAGGAAAATACACATGCAAATCGATACTTTCCAAGCGTTCTGTTGTAGGTGCTTGGTCCTAATCCTCCTTTCTTGCTCCTTCCTTCCTCTTACCTTTTCTTCCTTTCTTGATCCAATTCCAAGGTGCTCCAAAAAATGTCTATGTGTCCAAGAGAGAGAGATGGAGAGAGAGAGACAAAGAGACAACGATAGAGAATAATGAGAGAGTTCTAAAATTGAAATGGAAAAAGGTTACAAACTGATCCTTAGAAGCCTTTTTATCGATTATGCCTCTATTTTCTTCAACATCCATTATTTTCCTTTATTTTCCTTCATAAATAAGATGCCAATAAATGCCTCTTGCCTTTCCAAAGCCTTTGCCATTGCCGTTTCCAATTTACTTAGCCATAATAAACCAAATGAACACCCACTAGGATGTCTTCGACCATAATTTAGCTTGGAATATGTGCCCCATGACCATGGTCTTATATTTCTTTACATGGAATTTTAACCAGGGTTGTTACATCCAAATGGGGAATCAAAAGTCCAAAAACAATATTTACAACAATCCTCATTTTTAAATACTTATCTTGGACATAAGTAGTTTCTCCTTGTCCTTGAAATATATGACTGATATTTCCAAGAATATTCCCCTTTATTTTTTATTGAAACCCTTATTTAATGATGAAATAATACTATAGAACTTCCCTTATCTACAATTCCGCTTATGCCTGCAACTTCTCCCCCTTTGAAATCAATGGAAAAAGGATGCTCCCCATGAACTTTTGGTTCTCCTTATATGTAATTCTTCTTCCTTAAATCATCCTCTATTTGAAACTTCTTTCAGCGATTATAACTACTCCCCTTCTCTAGAATCTCTCCTTATGTCTAAATTTTATCGCCATTTTCTAATATCAATCGCAAGATGTTGCTTCACTTGGATTTATGCATTGTTGTTAATTAATCTACATAATTTAATTCACTTTCTTCACACACCATCTATTGTTTAGATCTTATATACTCATCATTACTCCTTTGCATCTTATGTTCTAACACTTTCATCCTTTTGATGAAACTTGTCACCTATTTCTTCACTTGAAATTATACTCTCTTTTACTAATGATATATTGGGGATATTACTCCTATTGAGGAGCTTTATTTTCTTTTAATTTCATTAAGTACATATACATTATTTGGAGACTAGATTGTGTTTTCTATTAATTTTCCTAAACATGCTTTTCTTATTTCACATCATTTGAAATTGAATGTGAGATCAAACCCTTAATCAACCATTTTACCTACATCCAATAGCTTCTATTTCAATCCTTCAACAAGAAAAACATTTGATGTTTTTTTCATTCCATCATCGAGATTAATTTTTACCTTTCAAATAATCCTTCTTGTATCATTATTTTCAATGATTAAATTTCCTTTGTTAACTTCCTTAGTATAGAAAACATTAATTTTATCACCTGTCATATGATTTGAGCATCCATTTCAAATACACCAGTGGATTTTTTTGTCTTGGACACATAGAGCTCTATTGCATTCTTCATGCTACTCTTTATTTCTTCTCCATATCTTGATACTTGGATCTCTATTGATGATGATGTTTATTTTTCTTATTTGACCTTGACGCCTTAATATACTTCTTTTTCAATCACAAACTTTGTGTCCAAATTTTTTTCACTTGAAACATTCATTGTGATCCAATAAGGAAGAAAAAGAATAGACGTTCTTGATTCTATTATAGTAGGAATTTTTGAATTTGATAGGGTTGCTGACTGAGGTTTGATAAGGATGTTTGTTTCTTCTTCATCTACAATAGTTTGATTTATGGTCTAAGTTAACATTAATAAAACTATATCCATTAAAGAATCTTGAGTAACTCGATGAAAATTGTCTTCTTGGAAGAATTGATTATTTTAAATGAATTGGATTTTATTGAATGCTTTCTTGAGGAAGTTCAGAATTATTTTGCTTTCTTACTTCGTTATTGCTAGTGATGCTAATCTGATTTTTCTTTAACTGATCCTCACTTTCTTTCCTATTGTTTGTGTGGATAGTTTGATCAATATTCTATTGATATTTGGATTTGGTTGTCAGTCTATTTGACTAACTGATGGTTCCTTTATGCACACTGACATAGCTATTAGGTTCTTCTATCTTTGATGTGTTTTCTCTTAATTCTTCCTTAACAACTTCATGATAATTGATGATTATTTCAAGAAAAGGGGATCTTTTGTTGCTGAGTGTATTATACAGGATTTCAAAACTCCTTCCAAACTTTACAAGATCATTTTCCTTCCAGTACCACTTCTTAGGGAAACAACCTCATATTCTAGTGTCTCACAATGTGCTTCCTTTTTCTCCATTTGGCTTGTCACCACTTCTTTCATTTTCCTCACTTAATTTAATTGACCTTTAAGGATGATTTATTTTTTCTATGTTTCATAATTATCATTATCCTTATCTTCATATTCTTGCAATAACTCCTTCTGACTTTTTTATTATTGTTAGTCTCTTTATCGCTTATAGGGAGAAAAAAACTAACATTGAAAATATTTCTTACTTCGAATTTTGTTTTCTACATTTATATTCTCTTCCTAGTTATTTTTACATTGTTGGTTAAGAGTTTGATTGTTGATGAATATAAATCCAACCTCATCTTCATTTCCTTCAAACTTTTCATATGGACATTTAGAGGTAAAATGACCTTCACTACCAAAACTAAAACACAATGGAAGATTATCTTTTCCATTGCTAGTTCCTTTTGAGATAGATTGCATTGCCTTTGACTTCTCTCTCTTATTTCCTAGGGACATGATTAGGCATTCCTCTTGATCATCATTAGGTCCATTTTCATCACTACCTTCTGATGAGATTTTATCTTTCTTGGAATATAAACTTCACTTTTTAAGAGATATTCACTTCCTATATTTAATAATTTTCCCCCATTTATATGTCCCTTTTCTGTATTTCATTTTTCCATATGGACATTTTTAAGCAAAATGACCTATTATACCACAATTAAAACATTCGAATGGTAGCCATCCATTATATTTTCTAGAACATTTTTTCATCTTTTCATGAATTGAGCCTCTTCTTCATATGATTCAAGGGTCGGCTAGTCATGGTCCTTGACTCATTTGTTTTCTTTAATAATTTGATCGTTGCTTCCTTTAGTCCAAAATTAACTTATGTTATTCTCATCTCATATGGAGTGAGTATTCCATGTATTTCATCCATCTTTGCTACTTGTAATTTGGTTTGGTCATCTTGACGAAATATTTCACATCTAATAATTCCTATAGAGTTATAGGTAGTTTCATATATCATTGTAATTGCCTCATAATAATATTTCCAACCATATATCCTATCCTCCCACATCAAATAGATAGTTGGAGTACAAATTCCTTCAAAGATAGGCTGTCCAAATGGGGCAGTAAAAGTCCAAAAACAATATTTTCAACAATATCCATTTTCTATTCTTTATCATAGACATAAGTAGTCTCCTCTTATTTTCGAAATAAATGAAAAAAAAGTCCTACACATGCCTATTCCTAGAGCCCAAAATTTAGATGTTGATTTACTTATGATTGTTTCCTCTAAATTTATCCCATATTAGGAATTAATGGTCAATTCTCAATTGAGTTATTATTTAGGCCTTCTATGCATGATAATTTAAGAAATTGGAAAGTATTCAATGATGATGATCATATTTTATTTTTTCTAACACTAGGTGAAGCTACAAAGATGGATACACTTTCTTCCAAGCAAGCAAGGTGTAAGGTAAAGAAAAGAGTCTATATCGATTGCTTTTTAAGCACTCAGTCGAGCAATAGTTTGTCCCCCTATTGAGCTCCTATGTAACCCATGGTCACTTAGGTTCTTGATTGGAAAACCTTTTGGTTTTGGCGAGATTTTAACAAATGAATATCGATCAATAATTTTTTATAGAAAAGGAGCTCGATCGAGATGTAGATGAATCGATCTATTTTAAACTATTAAATACCCTCCACCATATTCCATGTACACATTTTTTACACAAAACGTGGAAAAGGAGCTCGACTGAGTAGAAGTCTATGTTAAAGCAGCTCAACCAAGCTTTCAAACTATTTGTTAAAGGAGCTTGATCGAGAAGAGCACAATGGTTGGAAACCACCATCCTTCCATCAATGCACCAACCAAAACTATCACTACAAAATGTCTTCTTCTTGAGGTTAGTTTTCTTCCCCTTAATGCTTTTTCTTGCTTCTTCTAAAATGGAAACTGCATTGAGAATTTTCTTCCCTTCAATGATTCTACTTTCTTCTAAAATGAAAAATGCATATAAAAAATATTTTTATTTCTTAACAAATTAATTGGTATTAAATGAAAACCACCACAAGATGACAATCATTGAATTATGTTTGGTAGTGAGGCTCTACCTTCTTCTTCCCCTACTAAAAGATATAACCTTGAAATGACATTCTAGGAGCTATCATCAAATGACCCTAATATTCCTAAACACAATGAGAACTCTAAATATATGGAGATATATTCCCTTGGCTTCCCAAGCATTAGAAAATCCTTTAAAAGAAAAGATTGCATCCACATAAAAGAGCACTAGGTAAAAATTCTAAGTAAATTCATTCTCAAATTTATACCACGAGCTCAAAAAATATCCATATAACAAAGAAGTGGCACTAATCTAGGAGTTAATGTTCAAACCCTAAAATAAATGACCAAGCTCTACAAACATGAGAAGAAAAAAGGAGGATTTTCGATCCATGATGATTTAACCTATACCTCGATTCCAAACCATAGTCATATCCACAACATTTGAACTAAGAAAAAAGCATGAAGCCCCCTGAAAATCAATTATGGCTCATCCTTTATTCTTAAGGTAAACATATATTTATAAATAAATAAAAAACTTCAGACTCGCAATTATAAATTAAAACAATTATTTAAAGAAGCAACATTGAAATATGCAACGGAACTATCCTCTTCTCTTATTCAACATCTACCATAACAATAGGTTCCTAGTAGGTTAGCTTCTACCACAATTAAAAACACTAATAGTACTAGAAGATTGATATCATAGAAAAATAATATGAGTTCCCTAATCTATCACCATATGATCTTGTTTAAGATTAAATGAAAAGCCTACCTAAACTCCTAGTCACTTCCTATTGTACTATTCAACAACCCCCCCATTTATTGATTTAATAGTTAATATTATATTGGGAAATGGGGATCCTTTATAAATATTCTCCAAAAATATTAGCACTTAAGCGCTTATTTTTTGAATTATTAGAAATAAATTTCTAAATATACATAAGGTATCAAGCCAAAATCCCTTTGTGACTAGATATTCTCACTTTATCGCATATCACTGGATCATGTGTGTCACAGGTTAATTCACAACCGGGATCTGTGAATTGTGATAAGAGGGACCACCATAATAGATTTATGGTATCATTACAATTTTCATTAAAACTAAGGCTTAAAGTATTTCTTACAAAATAAAGTACCTATCACAATCACGTAGCAGCATTCACAAAAGCACAAACAAGTAAAACCTTTATAATACGCGATTTGGAATACTACGACAGAATGAGCCAAACACTCATCTTATCACAATGCTTACACAAAGGCCAATATTGTGAACCATGAAAGGTTGCGAAATGTGATATGACCAGGACTTGATGGAAGTATGTGATAATTGTTATAACTTAGGTTAGATCCGGCGCATAGTAAAAGGTTACTTTATGCAATAAGTATTCATTCAAGAAAAATGTGCTCAAAAGGATAATAGCTATGCTACTCACATCTCATGTCACAAATTCTAAATAACTTTGAATAACGCATAACCAAAAGTGCAATGTTGCAATTTGTGATATTGTGATATTATTTATTGCAATCGCATAATAGGCATTGTGCACTTTAAACTCATCCTTGGAGCTTTTCTTACAATTTTGCGATGTGATGGCTTAAATGAATAATAATGGAAATAATAAAAGATATTAGTGCCTATTTAATGAGTTTTAATGGAATTTATTTTTAAAACGACTCAACATGGTTTGATATATTTCATTTGCATCTTCGAATAAAAGCTTATTCCTTGTCACCTTTCAGAATTAACTCTATCATTGCATTTTCACTGTCATTTTCGCTCTGTGTTTATATGATAATCTCCATTGCTCAATTTTAGGGAACCTCTAAAGGAAACAAAATTTGAAAACATGGCGAAGAAGGGAAAAGCTACTGCATCCGAGAAATCAGTCATGATACCACTCTTCTCTGATACCACCTGCAACAAAGATGGAGTAACCATAGCATGGGAAGCTATGTATAACCTACTGGAAGAAGGGAAACCGAGGCCATTGGAAACAGAGGCAACAACTGATGTCGAATAATCATCAAACACTTCCTACTTTGAGGCATCATGTTCCTTTTCACATAGAATAGCTACAAGACCTAAGATATTACCATACTCAGATATGGTAAAATGGTTGATTTATAATGTGAATATCTCAGATAGAACTTTAATGAATGCAAGAAATGAGGTGATGGGGTCTTTCACACCAGACAACTTGTGCCAAATGTACCATCTAACAGAGCCTCAAAAGATCTATGACAAAGATTTCCTTGAGCTTTTTTCCAAATAGAACGAGGACCCATTAGACGTTACACAGACATGGAGGTCAGGCTTAGGAAAATTCCAACAGGAGAAATTCGATATGTATCTAATTGCATCCCTCTGAGCCCCACATAATTTCGTAGCTGCAATGATGTGTAGATTATTTGGTAAATTTGATAGTACCAAATTTTCTATAGAGTGCCTTCCATTAATTGATGTAGCGGTAACACAATGAATATGAATTGGAGTTATATTTTATTAGACAATTTAGCTATTGCTATTAGGGAATTTAGGCAAAAGAGAAGTGTTTCCTCAAGAATTATTCCCCCTTTTTATATGAGAACTTATGTAATGGATGCCATTTGTTTTTTCTCTTAATTTCCAAACATGGGTTGGAAGTGGATTGTACAAAACCCTCTCCCCATCCATGTGTCCCATAAAATCTTATGGGAATCCCAATTCACTTCACATTTTTACAAAATCTACCATGGTATTATGTTGCCTATTTATAAAACCATTTTGGATAAAATGACCCCAAGCTTTCAAAATAAGACAAGGTAGACATCTTTCCAGTCTTAAGATGGTTCAGTGAAGAAAAATACACTTATATCAATTTTTTTGGGAGCATTGCAACTCCACATGTCCTCCCATATTATGTTCCAGACAAGCAATTGGCTAGAGAGATATCTTACTAGCCAGCAGGGGACGGTTTAACTAAAGCCCTTAGGGAGCAAAAGAAAGCCATTTGGCTAACCTTCCCAATAGAATGTGGCACTTTCGAACTACATGAAGATGGGAATGCAATAAAGGAAGTAGAGAATATTACATCTCTAAAATTGGCCACAGTTCCAGGGCGATAGTATGACCCAAATCAAGTTCCTAAAGAGTTCACTACCATGGTTAAAATAAAAAAGTTTACTCATGAAGAGGATTCATTTGATGACTATTTTCAAGGACCTGAATCATTCGAACATGTCCTACATTTAGCATCATTACAGTTAAGCCCAGATGATATTAATTCTTTTCATGTATATAGGAATAAAATATTGTTAAAGGTCCCATTGGACCTATTCCAAATTTAATCAATAAGAAAACAAACTCCTAGTGTGAGCCTGCAGGGAAGTTCAAACAAACATTCTAATGAGGAAACATAAGAGAAGTAACCTCATGAGTATGAACGGTTAGAGCAAGAATCTTAGAATGGAGAAGGGAGTCCTAATAAATATTCTGAGAAAGATATGGAAGGAAATACTGAGGAAACAACCGAACAAGCCTTGGTAAAGAAATGATAGAGGTCAAATCCACATCATCTCAAACAGTGAAGTTTCCAGTCATTGACCTAGACAAGGAATGGGAGCAATTAAATCAGAAGTTCCGAACAGGCACAAGTCGTGAGGAGGCATCTAGATTTCAAACCACCAAATAGACTCATCACAAAGAAAATCTAGAGACAACAGAGCAACTGGCCAGAAACACTCAAGATATTCAGGTTATTCCGGATTTTCCCACTTCTGAGATTGTCTTGAAAACTAAAGAGATGCCTCCATTCGACATAGTTTACAGCCTTACCCTTAAGGTTTTACTTAAAAGACAAAGAAATAATAGGAAATTAGACACCATGGCTGTTGCAACTCTAGAGAACGAAATAATGGAAGTTCTCTGCAAAGACACTCCCATTGACCCATCAGAAAATATTATGATGTTTTCACAGTTTGCAGAAGACTATGCCACATCGACCATTGATAAAGCAATAGAAGTCTTCTTGCTGCTAAAAGAAAAAGAACAAAGAATTATTCTACTTGAACAAAAATTAGTACAAGAGAAAACCAATAAGAAAGCAGAGTAATAAGTAGCTCAGCTTCAGAGGGAATTTGAGGAAATGAGTCTACAACACCAGGCAAGAATATCAGAAAAGGATTCACATATTTGCCAAATGCAGGCCATGGTAAGAAAATTTAAAGATAACCCTCAAACAGATGAGTTCATCAAAGAAGAAATCAATCTAAATTCCCTACTGATATAGCAACAAGAGATGTTCTGCCAAAAAATCTCACAGATCAATCCTTACTGTGAGACAAGTGATAAATTAACAAACCAGGTGATTGATTTGATGTTTGAATAAGAAGAAATCCATAAAAATATTTTTGAATTTATTACTTGCCAGGAATCTGAGGAGGGAAGTAAGGTTGATCTACCAAAAATAGAAGAATCCCATAAAGACATTCTATTTGCAGAATGGGATACATGGTTAAAGCAGGCAGAAAGGGTGACAATGAAAGAAGCAAGTGCAACAAATTGTATAATTGAAGTCATTAATGAAAACCTCCACAATGTCTACCTTGTAAAAGAGTGCATACCAAGGTCTCTCCTAGATATCAAACAACTGGAACAATAGTGGAAACATACAGCTTAGACCAAGGAGGAAGCAATCAAACAGTTGACCAAAATAGATTGGGAGACATATTGATAGTATTTGGTAAAACAACATAGCTAGTGGATGACTCTGCGATGCTTAACTACCTATGTGAAAAATAATGGTGTCGTCTTTATCAGATGCCATATTTGCAAGACAATTAAAATCCATAATCGGCCATCCCAGGTCAAACCAATGATTGACATTTTCAATCTTAGAGATGAAGTTAGCCGACAAAGATAATTCAAGTTGAAAGAAGCTTTTCATTGGTTTAATTCTATTTTTAGTTTTATTTTTTCTTACTCTAAGGATGTCTGAAACCTCAGCTTTTTTGTAATAATCTACTTTTGAGGCATGTATTATAGTATTTAAACCCCTCTCATGCATTTAGATAGGGGTCCAAAATTTTATCAAAAACACTTTTAAAGACATTACACTTCTGTATTTTTTGGGAAGGTGTTGATGAAATTATTGGAACATGATCTATTTTTCTTTTAATATCGAAGCATACTCTATTGAAATTACACTTGTGTACTCTTAGAGTGTATTTGATTGGATGAAAGTGGATCAATATGGCTGAGCCCATGAGTAGGACCTTTCATATACGATACTTTATCGTATGATCATGTTTTATTTATTTATTAGAAATACTCTTTCTTTGATTGTCTTATGTATGAAAATCTGAGTTATAATTCTATATTATTGCACTTTTGTATGATGTTTCATCTCTAATTATATATTGAATACATGACCAATTATTATATGCGATAAAGTTTTGTCAATTATTTTGTTTAACTCTTTATCCAAAACAATTATCATTAATGACTTCATTTCTTTTGGCAGTTGAATGATCTTTATTACCAATTGATTTGAGACATCTCCATAGATTACATATCTTAGTTTATTCCCGGGTATATTTATAGTCAGATAATGTTAGATTAAGATATAATCATGTGTTTATTATTTAGATTAGATTATACTTAGTTGAATCATCCTCCATTATATCTTATATAACCCCAAAAACATTATCAAATCAATCCTCTCTTGGGAAATTAGTCCCAATATCCCTAGTTGAGCCACTATACCAAACAGAAAAGGACCTTCTTTTAAGGTCCGAACCAGATGGTTATCCCCCATGTTGTGGTAGTGAATTTCGAGGCTTCAACATTTTGGCACTAGAAGGAGGGCCTGACTGTGAATGACAAGCAAATCTAATTCAGAAAGCCATTCTAAGAGTAAAAATCCCTCACCATAACCTCTGACTTCTCAGTCACATTCCAAATCCCCAAATCCTAAATGAGAAGTTGTGAAGAAATATTTACAATCCACTAGTGTTTCTCCAAGAAAATCATATCAACCTCCTTCTCCAAAAACTCAAGAAGTTCAATCTTTAATTCACAAGTTACAAGGGATTTACAAAGGTACAGGAGCACAATCCTCCTCTACACAATCACCTTCAACCACTGGTACATCTTCTTCCAAACAGATAACCATAATGGCTCAAGCACCATGGACAAATCTAGGAGCTTTTCAAATCGTAAGACCATTGCATCCATTACTTGCTCATCCATTGAAATGGTTGCCAAAATTCAATCCCCATGATGTCCTTCCTGCCGAAGAAAACATAAATAACTTTATGTTTTCCATAAATGTAAATGGAGTTGTAGAAGAAGACGCAGTTGTATGATTATTCCCTTATACTTTTAAAGGATCAGTAGGATCCTAGTACTTTTCGTTACCATCCAGTTCTATTGATAACTAGAATGAATTTCAGGAATAGTTCCTAACCAAGTTTGGAGATGACCGTTCAACAGATACTCTTCTTAATGATCTCTCCAACTTGAAAGTTGAACCTAAAGAGCTGATTGAGGACCTCAATTCCCATTTTAACAAATTATAAAACAAAATTCCAGTGGAATCCAGGCCAAGCACTAAAGTTCAAAATGAATGGTACATGTTTGTTGTTCCCTCAAATGCAACTATTTTTTTAGACAGAGTTGCCAAACCAACTTTGGCTGAAAACATGAAAGAAGCCATAGCTATGGAAAAACACACTTTTGATTTAGAAAAGAAGAATGCGTCAGAAGAAAGAAAATCCAAGAAGGTCACTTTCAAGAAAGAATCCAAGAAGAAAGCACCTAAATATCATTTTGATCTTGAAAGTCTACAAAAGGTACTTAAAACCATGTCCAATGAAATTGTTAACATTAAAAAGAAGGTAGATGAGACTTCTTCTAGGAAATCTTTTAGAACTTACAAAAGAAACCTCCCCTATGATCCTAAACCTCCAAACACAATATCAGATGTTGAATCATATGCAGAGGAATAAGAAGTGTTGACAGCTAAAGAACAAACTGATGACAAAGAGATAGTTGAAGTACAAGGAATGTGGGATTTCATTCTTTCTTTGTCAGATAATGAAGAATCAGAAGAAGCATTACCTATCGCTACCAGAAGCAAGAGCACTGTTGTTTTTCCACAAACAAATAAAAAACAGAAATCATCAACTCCTGCTCTCAAAGATAAAGAAATAGGTAAGAAATACTCTCCCAAATCCACTCAAATGACTCCTCCTCAATCCAATTCTTCACCTCCAGCTAAAATCTTGCTAATATATGATTATATGGAATACAACATCATCGAAGACATGAAGAAGACTAGATCTAATATCACGTTCCATGATATTAGAAGGCTAAAACATAAACATAAGCTATTTCTCAAAGAATTAAAATAAGTCCCCACTTCTCCTCTTCCTGCTGCTGTAATTTTTGAGGTTGCTCAAGAAATGGGTAGGCCTCCCAGTACATCATCAGAAAAAATGAGTTCAACTAATGTTGATTTAATAGGTAGTAGATATAAATACCATACACCTCCTTTAATTTTGACTTTTGAAGTCTTCAATAAGAATTCGCACAATTGTTTAGTAGACTCTATAGCCTCATCCAAAATTTTACCCAAAAATGTTTGTGCAAAATTGAATGTCAAACCCCAGAAATCTACTATTCGCATTGTACAGTTAGATCCATATCAATTCAAAATCATAGGAGAAATCAATTAGGTTACCATTAGACTCTCATCAAACCCAAAATTATGTCAAGTGATTGACGTTCTTGTGGTCGATATCCCTAAATTATATGGTTTGATCCTTAGTAGGGATTGATCTAAAAATCTTCATGGCTATTTCACAATAGACTGGTCCCATATGTGACTTCCTTATAATGGTAAGCTAGATCAAATAAGGGTCGATCGTGAGGAAAATTTAAAGTATAGCGTCACAGAATTGGAAGGCGAAAATGAGCTCATCGCAAATAGTGGTAATATCATTGAAAATTATTCAATCGAATCATTTTTAGGAAATTTTAATCCCCATACATAACCCTTTTTGGAAAATTTTGTTACATCACAAATCGAAAATTATTCTCAAGTGGATTCTTCTAAATGTATAAAGTTTGTAGATACACATATAGTCAATTCTTTATTTTATAAATTATCTTTTGATGGATGTAAATCCAATGATGGATCTAGGGCAAGTTGCATATTGGTTAGTCGCGAAGGAGAAGAAAATATGTTGGCATGAAGACTTGAATTTGATTGCACAAGTAATACTGCTGAATATGAAGCATTAGTTCAATAGTTATATAAAGCTATAGGTCTTGATATTAAATACCTTCAAGTATTTGGAGATTTGGAAATTGTAATAAAACAGGTGAGGAATACTATTCACTGTCTTTCTAGACATTTGATACATTTTCAATCATTAGTCTAGGAGCTCACCTCAAATTTCGTAACATTTAACATTTCCCCAATTCCAAGACTTCAAATTCAAGTGTCAATATTTTGGCTAGCATTGCATCCAATCTCATGCCACCAAGATATTATAGTCGTCATCGATTTTCTATAGAATTAACTTTTAGGCCTTCTATTCTAGATCACATCACCAATTGGTGAGCTTTTAATAATGATATGGATATCATAAATTTCTAATATCTGAAGGCTCTTATGATGACTAGATAATAGATGAAGATCAAAAGAATAGCCAACTTAAGCAAGAAACAAGTGTAAATCCTATACCTAAATCTGTGGTTCAGTTGGCAGATCTGTATGCTCTTAAGGACAGATTCAAGAAACCCACTAACTCGAAGCTTCAAAGTTCAACATTGAGGTTTGAGTTAATTTAATCTTGGAATTGACCTTAAACCTCAAAATATTAACCTGGGCCTTGGTCTTACACGCAATGAAATATTAGCCTTTATTCATTTGTTGAAAATATACAAAAATGTATTTGGTTAGAATTATTAAGATCTTAAGACATATGATACTTCCATCATTCAATGTACCATTCGTATGATATCTGAGGAAAATTCGGTACATCAGAAGTTAATAATGATTGACCCAAGCTTAGAAAATTAAATCAAATATGAATTGAATAAACTTCTCAAAGGAAAAATAAATTTTCTTGTGAGACATTCAAGGTGGGTTTCTAACGTAGTTGCAGTCAGGAAAAAGAATGGTGATATTCGAATTTGTATATACTTTTGCAATCTCAACAAAGCTTGTCAGAAGGATAACTTTCCATTGCCTCCTATGGAATAGATACTGCAATTAGTTGCATTCCTAGAGTTGATGTCTTTTCTTGATAAGTTTTTAGGTTATATTCAGATTCTCATACATCCAGATGATTGACTAAAGACCACATTTAGAACCGAATGGGGAACATACGGTAATAAAAAGATGTCATTTGGATAATGTTGGGATAAGAAAAATGTATGATTTCTCTTCATTTAATGCATCATTTATCATTCATCCTTATAATATTATCACTGTTCATAGAATAAAATGAGGAAAATATTAGTTAAAGTTGCAAGAAACTATTTGGTGATAGAATAGGTGAATTTACTACGAAAAACTGATTCTTTGCTATCTTTGTATGCAAAGATGTGATTGGGCAAAAGTTGTTCAGTTAGCAGGACAACACGAGGCCATAAAGGGGAAAAGCCATGACGTCTAGGGCAGACAAGGAAGCGTAAGGTCAGTTTGAATACTCCTGTTTTATGATATGATTAGATTTTACATTGTGAAATCCTCAAGATCTCCTAATCTTGAGGATTCGCTTCTATCCAAGTTTATATTATGTTATATAGGGTTGAAAGGCAACTAGATACAAGTTCAGACTTTTAATGTGTAATTATTCTTTTTGAAGCAAAAACGTTGTTAATTCAGTGACTCTGTCAGGTGTTACTTTGAAGTTAACGAAAGAAGGTTGTGTTTGATACATCTCCGTATTTTGAGTTTTTATTAAGAAGAGGCTTCTCACGACTCTCAGCCCAGTCACAAGAAGTTTGAATGCTCATTTTTGTTATAGTTTTACATTCAGTCTTTGCAGTTGATTTAATGTTTAGTTATTTCAATTATCTTGAAGGTTTGTGATATTGATTTATATTTTTATTCACTTAGATTTATATTGAAGCTGTGACATATACTTAAGTGGCGCCTTGATTAGAATGAATGAATGTGTGTTTGATTGTTGTTCAATTGAATAGATGTTATCATAGATCTTGAGAGACAAGACTGATTAACTTCTACAGATCAAAACATAGAATGTTTACCATTTACTAATCCTTTATCATTGTTGTTTTTCACTTATCGATTGTTATTCAATTAACCGAGTGTTGATTGTTGTTCATTTATTATTGATGTTCAATTGATAAATACAGATTGATTTGGGTGGTTATAGATTGGTAGTGTTGTTCAATAATCGTAGTTTCTTTACTTGACTAAGTGTGATTATTCTCAATCTTATTTGAATGATTCTCAGTGTAATTCTCATTTGCATTCAGTTCCAATTGGGTTCAGAACAAGTTGTATGGAATTGAATAGTGTGTTGTGAGCATTCCTTTCATAAATGGTTCTTTGCAGAGTCGTGTGAATTGAATTGAATAATTATCCTTGAATGATTGCAATGATTCATCATTAGATAACCTCTAGCTTCACTGCACATATTGTGTTGGCACTTTTGAAATAGAAAGACTTACCTCGGGTTGATAAACTAATGTAGGGATTAAGATTGCCTGTAAAAAGACATCTTAGTGAGCCAACTTTTTGGTGCCGTTGTCGGGGAGAGTGTCTAAAGTGATTGATTTTATTTATTTGCTGTAGGAGAACTGGGTTTTAAAAATGGAAGGTAAGAACCTATGTACCTAGCAACTAAAGTGATTTATTACCTTTCCGCTTTAGAACAAAATATTGGAAGTTAAATAGGAATTTATTTTGTGAATGACTAGAAATAAAAAGATAGAAAAAGAGCAGAATCCTCCAAAAAAACTGACAAAACCCAAAGGATTGGTGAACCTTGGGAGAACTACCTTTATAGATGAAATCATAAGAAGAGTAGAGTATCAAGCATCAGTAGGATTCCAAGCTATACCTAGAAAAGTTTCTACTGTTATCCCTCAAGCAGCAGACTCACCATCTGCAGCTCATGGTAAGCTTCAAAGCCAAGTAGGAGGATCGAAACAGAGTTTTCAAGCGACAATAAGCCTACACTCTAATCGTCTACAAGATGGAAATTCTTGTAACTTACGAGAATGAAAAGGAGAAACTAGTGGGGCTGCTAAATTAGAACCACATCTATCTGAACAAGGATCTCCTGAGATTCCAGACACAGGGAGTGTTGTAAAGTCAGCTCAGGTTGCTAATTCTTTGTTTATTAGGGAAGAACCCCTTGAAATCCTAGAAGATTATTGGCATATCTTTGATCAAATGGAAGATCAAACACCCGAAGGTCAAACCTCAACATTAGAGTACCCATAGTCGACCAGGTGGCCAATGCCCCTATGAAGGCTTTTCCTCTGCAGAACATCCCAACCTTCCATGGGATGATCACAGAGGATCTTGATGATTTCACATTTGAGTTTGATATCCTTTGTAGAGGGTATGACTATACCACCAACCCCCAAAAATTGAAATTGTTCCCTTCCAAATGAAATGGGTAGCTTTAAGATGGTTTATGGGTCTAGGTGGGTGAACCCTCAATTCTTGGGATGAAATGAAAACCTCCTTCCTTAAAAGATATCAGGACTTTTGTAAAACTAGGGAATTGAAAGATGAGATTTTCAAGATGACTACAAAAGATAATGAAACACTAGAAGAATTTGTAGAATGCTTTAATTATAATCTGAAGAGATCTCCAGACACTACCCTACCAAAAGTAGTCCTAAGAGCTATATTGATTAAAGGAATGAAAGGGGAATGGGTAGAAACTCTAAACTTAATGGGAAAAGGGGATATTTCTCATGAAGAGTATGATGAAATTATTCGTTTGTGTATCAGGTGTTCGTGAGGAAGCACACGTATAGGAGTAGCTAGCCAAGATCCAATGAGCAGAGGAAGCAAACCACCTAGTGGAGGTGTAACACAGATGGAGATCGGAAACCTCCTAGAAGATTTTAAGATGGATATCCTGGGCACTCTTACAACACAGCTGGATGTCCTCCAAGCCAAGAAAAACAAGCTTTAGCAGAACAAAATTTGGCCATCTTCTACCATTTGTACTAGGGATCACGACACTGAATAGTGTCCATCATTACCTGGGCTGAGAGTAGTATTCAAAGAAGCATAAGAGGAAATAAAACGAATATATTTGATGAACCAGCATTGACAATGGCGAGCTAAACCTACAGATATGTCACAAGATGCATCCCAATTCTTTCCTTCCTCCCAGTTTAATCAACAACAGAACCTTGGGGTAGCCTGGCAAGGCCAATCACCCTACCTAAACTGGTAAAGTACGCCATTCCCTATGACATCTTATCCAGCACAATATTTTCCAGGAAATGGTTGGCCAAATTCTCCTTTTACTCCTGTCTAGTAAGGAAATCCCTACCAATCATAGTGGCCTGCCTCCACCTCTCAAAATCTGAATTGGTTTTCAAACTGGCAGTGACCTCTGGGGATATCTAATGTACCTATGTGGACAGACCCCCATCCTCAAACTGCACTGTTAGCTCCTTATACAGTACAACATAATTCTCAACCTCTTCTGCTGCCATAGTTACCAGCTCTGCCAAACCCAAATCCTAATAACAGACCAGTCGAGTTGGTACATATTATTGAGAATCCAAAATATGAGATTGAGCAAAAAGAATGTAATGAGCTCAGATTGAGGTCAGGTCATTTCATCACCCTTGAGGAAAATAGGGAACAACCTTCAATCAAAAGTGTAACTCCATCTTTACATATTCCATCACCTGTACATGTTCCACCACCTGTAAATAATATTGAATCAAAGTAAGGGGAAGAAATGGATCATCATGACGACCATGAAAAACTTATAGTCACTTCTCCTCCATTCCTCGAAAGGCTAGCGATATGTACACCGATCACCTACGCTGATTTCGATCTTGTAGGGGAACTAAAAATTTTGTGTATTAAGATTACTCTCCTCTAGACTATTCAAGACATCCCCATCTATGAAAAAACCATCAAAGAATTATGTGTAAAGAATCCTACGAGGAAGGTAAAAACCTCACCTACTATCCATGTTGCAGGAACTTTACCTGATCTACTTCTGGGAGAGGAAAATCCAATAAAGTACAAAGATCCTGGAAACCCCATAGTAACAGTTCAGATATATGGCCACTCTTTTCCAAATACACTAGTTGATCTAGGAGCTGCCATTAACATACTAACAATAGAAACTTGTCAAGCACTTGGTATTACAACCTTAGAACCAACCACCACTTTATTAGAACTTGTTGACCGGTTGGTGGTAAGACCAGAGGGGACCTTACAAGATATTTTAATTTCTATTGATTCATGGGAATATCCAGGAGATTTCTTGGTTATAGATCGAAGGAGTAGGGTGGATGGGCATCCTTTGATTCTGGGTCAACCTTGGATAGCAACAACTCATGCATATATTGGCTGCCAAGAAGGCAACATGTCTATTACGAAGAGAGATGCTGTAAAAAATCTAGTGTTATACCCTTTTGCCAGGCCAAGTTTGCCCATTGTAAAAATATGTAAGCATCCACCAATGTACCTGGAAGATAACATCTGTTCACCACTCATAGTAGCATAAGTACTTGAATTTAAAGATCAAACTGAAGATGACATTATCAACAATTTTATAAATCAACTAGCTAATGGGAGTAATGCACAATCTTAGTTGTTGAAAGCGATCCTTGATAATGAAGCCATGGAAGATCCCTTGAAGGATACAGATGACCATCATATTTAGACAAATATTGTTCATAATAGAAAATTAGTTGAGATCAAACCAGGCAAAGTTCTAAATATCAATCCTGATCTGGATAGCAAACAAAAAAACAAGCTTATTCAAGTGTTGCAGAAAAATAAAGGGTTTTTTCCTGGAATTATCGTGATATGAAATGGATAGATCCACAACTATGTAAACACCACATTTATATAGAGAAGGATGCGCGACCCATCCGGCAGGCTCAACGGAGGTTGAACACTCACCTCAAGGATATCGTGAAAGACAAATTGCAGAAGCTATTGGATTTAAACTTTATTTATCCTATCTCGAACAGTAAATGGGTCACTGCATTGGTGGTCCTCCCCAAGAAAAATGGGAAGTAGAGTATTTGTGTAGATTATCGAGAGCTAAACAAGGCAACATAGAAAGATGACTTTCCACTCCAATTCATTGATCAGGTCCTCGATACATTGGTAGGGAAGAAATTCTTCTCCTTTCTAGATGGCTTTAGTGGGTACAATCAAATTCATATTTCCTCTAAAGACCAGGATGAAAGGACCTTCACCTATCGCTGGGGCACATTTACATATAGGGTATTACCATTTGGCTTGTGCAATGCCCCAACCATGTTTCAGAGACCTATACTAAGCATCTTTGTTGATCTAATAAATGAAGGACTGGAGGTATATATGGATGAATTTAATCCATATGGGTATGATTTTGATCAAGCATTACAAACACTAGAAAAGGTCTTAGAACGATGCATTGCTACTAGGTTATGTTTAAGAAATGTCAAGTGTCACATTATGATGACCTAGGGTGTGATCCTAGGACATTACATCTCTGTAACAGGAATATAGGTAGATCCAACAAAAATACAGGTAATTCTTTTACTGCCTACTCGCTGCACCCAAATAGAGTTATGTAGTTTCCTAGGATACGCAGGTTATTGTCACAGATTTATCAAGAATTTTTCACATATTGCAGCACCCTTATATGCTCTAACTGGAAATGTTGATCTTAGTTGGTCTGATAAGTGTGACATAACTTTTTCAGGATTAAAGAAACTAGTCTCAACAACACTAGTATTACGTGGACCAAACTGGGAGCTACCTTTCCGCATTTCCATGGATGCATCAGATGTAGCCATAGGCACTGTCCTAGTTCAGGAGGAGGAAAATAAACCTTATGCTATATATTACATTAGCAAAAATATCACCCCTTTGGAACTCAATTACACAATGACAAAAAGAAAACTCTTAGCAGTTATTTATGCAATAAACAAATTTAGACATTATATAACTGGCTACCAAGTCTTTGTGTACACTAATCACTCTACCATTAGATATCTAGCTAATAAACCAATCAAAAATGTTCGAGTAACACGATGGTTATTTATTTTTCAAGAGTTCAACATTACTATTAAAGATCGTCTAGGAAAGGAAAATCCCATTGCTGATTTTCTATCTCGAATCCAGGATATTAATGATCCACTAGCGGTAGATGACCAATTCTCGGATGAGAACCTATTTGTTGTGGCAGTTAAGATGCCATGGTACACATATGTGGCAAATTATCTGGCAGTGGGGAAGCTACCTAAACATTTAACAACAAGAGGAAGAAAATTTATTGCTCAGCGCAGTGCACGGTTCTCTTGGATAGGCGGATATCGTTTTGGGCCGACATATCTATACGTAGATGTATCTGCAAGGATGAGATCCATGACATTCGGAAGGCCTACCATGATGAACCTTGAGAAGGAAATTTCACATACCAAAGGAGAGGACATAAGGTATTGCAAATGGGATATTATTGGCCCACTATTTTTAAGGATGCTAAAAAATATGTTGAGGCCTACGACAATTGCCAAATGATGTGTCGGCCTAGTCAATATGATGAAATGCCCCTGTAGCCACAATTTGTCATAGGACCCTTCGAGCATTGGGCATTAGACTTCGTAGGTCCATTCCATCTGCCTTCCAATCATAATGCCTACATACTGGTAGCCACAGATTATGTGACAAAATGGGTGGAAACAATAGATTTACCAAGATCCACAGAGGAAGCAGTGATTAACTTCCTTTTTGGGCTATTTGTGCGGTATGGATTACCACGAGAAGTGATCACAGATGGGGGAAAACAATTCACAGGGAACAAGATTACTACCACCCTCAGAAACCATCATATCACATACATGATCACTTCTTCGTATCACGCGCAGGCGAACAGGTGGGTTGAAAGCACCAGCAAGGTTATAGAAGAAATTGTGACCAAGACAATCTCAACGCACTGGCGAGATTGGGCTGCTAGACTGCCAGAGGCCTTGTGGGCCTATCATACAACTTGGAGGAATACTATTGGATACTCTCCCTACCAGCTTGTGTTCGGTAAATAACCAATTTTTCCAATTGAATTTGAAATAAAGACTCTAAGGACGGCCCAAGAAGTGGGTCTGGATTTAATAGAAGCTCAAACTGAGCATCTTCAGCAGATTAATGAACTAGATGAAGCTCAATTACTTGCTTTGCAACAAACTGCAATAATACAGTAGCAAAGGGAAAAATGGCATGATTGCTTTATCAAGAAGAAAACATTTCAAAAAGGGAATTGGGCACTTCTGTATGATTCCAGGTTCCAAAACTTCCTAGGAAAGTTGCAAACAACATGGTTTAGACCTTATGAGATTCTAGAAGTAGATAAAAATGGTACTCTTACTTTGACTACCATAGACGGATCCGACCATTCCTTTAAAGTAAATGGGCAATGAGTGCACCTCTATCATCAACCACTTACCAAGCAGTATTTCTACGAGCAGGTACGTGAGGACCCCTCCATGCAAATTCTAGCTATAGGGAATGATAACCCAACAACTTTTTCTTTAAAAAAATGAAATTGCTTGAAAAATTGTGAATAATGTACATACCTTTGTAGGCATTACCATGTACATATGGAATTTTTTTCTCCTATTTCTTTTTGCTGTTCAAACAATTGAACACCTACCATTCAATTGATTGAACAAAATTGTTTTATTTTGTCGTATTTTGTTGTTCAAACAACTGAACATTTGTTCTTCAATTGATTGAAGAACATAGTTCTTTGTTGTTTCCACTATTCAAACAACTAAACAATTGTTGTTCAATTGATTGAACAGGCACATTTTTTTCTTGTTGTTTTCGCTATTCAAACAAGAGAATGTTTGCTGTTCAATTGGTTGAACAACTCATTTTCATTTTCGTTGTTCAAACAATTGAACATTTTTTTGTTTAATTGATTGAACATCACATTTTGCTTTGCGTTCTTGTTGTTCAAGCAATCGAACATTTTCCGTTCAATTGATTGAATAACACATTTTCTGTTCATTGGTTTTTGTTGTTCATGTTATTGAACAATTGTCGTTCACTTGATTGAACAACACTATTTTTCTTATTTGTTTTTGTTGTTCAAACTATTGAACGACTACCATTAAATTGATTGAACAACATATTCTTTCTCAATTGTTTTCCCTATTCAAACCATTAAACAATTGTCATTCAATTTATTGGAAAACACATTTCATTTTTATTTCGATTTTGCTGTTCGAACAACTAGATGACCGTCGTTCAATTGATTCAACAACAATTTTGTTTTTGACTG
The DNA here is from genome assembly GCA_000404065.3 of Pinus taeda. Classification (NCBI taxonomy): domain Eukaryota; kingdom Viridiplantae; phylum Streptophyta; class Pinopsida; order Pinales; family Pinaceae; genus Pinus; species Pinus taeda. Next base: position 58,265 of record APFE031706658.1, on the reverse strand, counting down.
ATTTCGTTGTGCAAATGATTGAACGATTGTTGTTCACTCAATCAAACAACACCTTGTATTATTTTATTTTTATTTTTATTTTTCCGATTGAGCCACACCTTTTAAGCGCTAAATTGTGATTTTTTCTCATTTTTCTCTTGATCATGATGTCATTTCCTTCTTCTTTTGTATTGCAAATAAGAACCATTTGCATTTGTCCCTGTTTTAAAGGAAAATGGTAATAAAAATGTCATTATGACTTCTAAAACCCTTTTGTTGGTTATATTTATTCATCAAACTAATATGGTGTATCTTTATCATGGTTATTTGAACATCTTTTCTTTTGGACATATCATGAAATTATTCATTACCTTTAATTTGTGCTGGCTTATGTTTATACTTCCCAATGGATAAAACTCATTGATATAATGTTAAGGGAATAAGAGTATAATACTTCCATTGCCATTTTCTTATTTCTTACACCATCCCTAACTCTTAAGGAGGAAATGAGCCTCCCTTTTTCTACAAGAATGATTTAAAAAGAAAGATAAAGTAGAAAAATGCTTAAAACATTGTCCAAAGAGGATAGGGGGTCACATCACGAGCCAAACTACCATGCTCATAAGAATGTAACAGGTCACATTCCAATTTGGCTACCAAACCAAGGTAATGAGCTTCTTGATAATTAATTTTTCAAAAGAGTAGGGGGTCCCATCACAAGCCAGCTTGATCATCCTTGTTACACTCTGGTGAGTGGAACTATGGTTATCTAGTCACCATGCTAGCATAGTGGCCTCTTTGTGACAAAAAAAAGAAAAAGTAAACTATAGAAAGGACTCTGGCTCATTTGGGAGAGTAAAGTACCTTGCCAAGGCTATGAATTCTTGTTGGTAGCACTGGCTTTGCTATGGTATTGAAGTATTATCTTATATTTCCATATGACATCTACCTCTTATCACCTATGATTGTATTTCTAACAAAAAATTCTATTTGGGAGAACTTTTACAATCCACATAGCATGGTAATTTTAATCTATATTTATCATATTCCATGCATCCGAGCATTAAATGACAATCATTAAACATAAACAACCGATTATACTGATGTTATTAATTCCGATCACGGTACAATATTTGACATAATGACTTAATATTGTTGTTTTTATTTTGATTTGGCCAATTCACATCTGACGACGGATATCGCTTAAATTCTTCACTGATTTGCATGATGCATATTTTTTGTTTTAGATTGGTTGTCAACATTTATTTCGCATTGGTTTATTTGCCTGTTTTCTGTGTGTTGAAAGGACATGGATTCCCTTTTATTGTCAAAAGGGGGGATGGCCTGCATATGGATGGCATGTATTCCAAATATCGATAACTGTGTGACAATCATTCAGATTACCTCCGGAGTACGAATTGCATGATGTGTAGGAATGTGTAATAATTAGCAGAAAATTATGATTGGTCAAAGAATCACAACCATTATGGTGGGCATGTGAATATACAATCTTGTGTTAAGTATGGCTGACACGATGAATGACTTAAATAAAATTGACAATAATTATCCAAGTAGCATCATTTCCTTTATAGTTTTTGTGATATACATTGCTACTGTGTTGCATTATAGGGAAAAAACATAGTTGTATATAGAAGAACCAGACTCAATTGCAGTAGCTATGGGTGGAAGAGAATTTCAGAGTGAGCCTCCAGTATTGATGTAATCAAGCCCACGAAATCCTTGAACGCGTTGTCTGGTTGCAATATTTAAATAGACTATAGGGATTCCATGAAGAGCTACCACTGGAATTTCTGCAAAATTTGCAAAATGGTAGTACAATGGTCAAAGGCGTAAGCATGGTGGTTTTAGAAGAAGTCCTAGCCAAATTTACCTGACTTCTGGCAGAATCGGTGAAATGGGCATACAAACACGTCCTTTTATACAATGCAATTGAAGCCTTCCAGGACCTAGTCAAGCGGCTAGTGCATACGGGGAGAGGAATTCATCCTTTGGCATTGTAGCAACTGTGGTAAGAGTTGGTGGTCATTGTCCAAAGATATATCACTTGCGATGACTAGCATGATGTGGTAAAGCTTCGACAACTAAAACTCCTAGCCATTTTAAAGCAAATAATTTCAGTTAGTTTACCATTTTATCTAAATTCCCTGTTACACGATGTTGCTCGACGGATAAGGATAGCCAAGGACCCACATAGTATAGTCAGCCATCATGGGTTAATTAAGTTAATCATCGTAAATAGATTGGCACAACAACAATTAACATGGGACAATATCATAAATCCTACCTTCGCTCCACCCCCGAAAAATGAGGAAACATAGCAACAAGGGCCAAGAACCCCAGGCCCAAAGAAAATATTGAAATGAAAGAGCCCCACTGCACCCCTATAATTAGCTAAGTGTAGAGGCTCGGTGAGATTAAAAGCCCAACGACACATTCCAATCCAAGCAGAAGAAGTCAGACCATCTTGCATACCTCCTCTTAGTCCTCAAGACCCTCCTTTGCAAGACTATGAGGAGGAAGTGGCAAGGGTTTTTGGAAGCATGGGAGTGTTTACCAAAGGAAGGGAACAACTAGGGAACATTGAAGAATAGAGTTGTACCCTTGATCGGTTGGTCCCTGCTGACAATCCTGGTCATGAACAAACCCAACCATGAACTGATGCCATGGAGTAGTAGACAGAGTCAGTTCTTGATATGGAAACACCCCTCAAAGTCAAGGAACATGAAGAAATGACCAGTAGAAAGGGAACTCAAGCCATAGGCACCGATCCAGTGGACCCCCAACAAAAAGAAACCATGAAGGTGAAAACTTGAAGGATGCCAATCAAGCAAGTGATATTCCCTTTTCAAAGTCCTCTATGGATGAGGCCTACTAAGAAAAAGACCATGAGAATGACGACTGTTCAGGAGATACCATTGCATTGGGATCTCCCGAACATAAAATCAATAATAATTATGACTTGGAAGGAGAAATCCTGTTAGAAAACACAGTTCCAATTGGGAACATTCCTGATGATGACATAGTGCGGCCTGTACAAGTAGTAGGAGGTAACGCAACCCCAGATGGAAGCCCTAGAGTACAAGAGCCATACAAAGCTAAGCTTAAAAAGGTGCTCAGAAAATATAAAAAACAGAAGCAGGTAATTAGGCAGTTGAAATATTGGCTAAAAGAAGCAACCAGAATGAGGAAATTGAAAGTAGAAATGGAAAAAGTAGGGACACAAACATAACAATGTTCTGCGAAGGATGCTGAGACTCAGACAAAGCTTCTTGAGGTTTGCCCAAAAGAAACCCAGACTGAGCCAGCTATCAGAGAAGATCCTACCATACAAATTGAGGAGCCCTGTATCTTTTCACAGGGGACTCAAACGACCTACCGCACTGCAGACATTGTTGTCCAGACTGATATTGAAGAAAATGTTCAAGTTGTAATTCTATAAGCAACTGAAGCTGTTATGCAGACTGACCCTAAGGAGACCTAAGATGCAGAAGTCCAAATAGATGAAATTCCTCTTCACACCCTCTTGGTTAGAGAAGCTACTATTAGAAAATTAAAGAATGAGCTTTTAACAGTTCACTAAGAACTAGCTCAGCACAAGCAAAAGGTGGTCCCTTTTCATGAACACCAAGGGCTAAAGAAGAAGTTTGAGGCACTTACTAGGATGAAAGATGAGAATTTTGCTCAATACAAGGCTAAGCGAAAGAAGGTTGAGAATTTACAGGGACAATTGCAGAAAGCCAGAGAAAAAATGACTGTCTGTTCTCTCTATTCAAACACTCTATCTTGTCGAGCTCTTGCCACCGATTATGCTTTATTTGTTATGGAGAGATATATCCTGTTAAAAGTTAAGGTTGTTAGGGCTAGTAAACTAGTAGAAATTAAAACCACTCCTGATTTTATTAAGTGTTTCAGAGAACATGATGAGAAGGTTCACCACCTCGTTTGTGAGCTCTCTATGAATAATTTTGCTTTAGAGGATGACAGGGATAGCCACCCTGCCCCTTTCATAGGGGACATTAAATTTTAGGCGTTCCTTTCCTTTGCTGCTAATCAGCTAAAATGGGACAAGGCTTACAACACATTCAAAAGGTGTGAGTATGGCATTGACCTATGGGTCAAAGGAGAACCTACACAGCCACTACTCCTATCTTTCCAGCATAAGAAGTTTATGAAAAAAGACGGTGTTGTAGGCAAATTGGGGCCAATCCATACTGATATCATTTAGGCCGGAAAGGAATGCTTCCAGCATATTAAAGAATAAGCCTTGGCTGCATCAAGGCAAAGATGGGAAGTTTCCAATAACACTGTGAGGGGTCGAGAGCCATTCAGATACCATAACTTCCAAGCTGCCTCTTCCCACTTTTATAAATATAGCCATATTATTTTAACAATGGGACTACACTGGATAGGATGCCGCTACAGAACCCTAATCATATGGTACCCTCCTGTTCAATAAAGTAGTGATTATAACTTAAAATATCATGAGGTAACCCAGGCTTTTGCTGTCCTCAAGCAAAAGAATGGTTTTAGGAATTACAGGGAGGAAGTATACCCTACTTATTCTCTCAGGAAATTGCATCTGAACTATACTCTTGCATGAGGATGTGTAACAAGGTAAGCTGGGGAGTATGTGGGGACAAGAAAAAGGTATGGTTTCTCTTCATTTACTGATTCATTTATCATTAATCCTTATAAGATTATCTTCGTTTATAGAATAAAATGAGGAAAATATCAGCTAAAGTTGGAAGAAACTATTTCGTGATAGAATAGGGGAATTTAGTATGAAAAACTAATTCTTTGCTATCTTTTTATGCAGAGATGTGATTGGGAAAAAGTTGTTCAGTTGGCAAGACAACACAGGGCCATAAAGGGGAAAATCCAGGGCATCTGGGGCAGACAAGGAAGCAAAAGATCAGTTTGAATACTCTTGTTTTATCATATTATCAGATTTTACATTCCGAAATCCTCAGGATCTCCTGATCCTGAGTATTCGCTTCTATAGAAGTTTCTCTTTTATGTTATATAGGGCTAAAAGGAAACTGGATATAAGTTCAGAATTTTCATGTGTAATTATTCTTTTTGAAGCAAAATCATTGTTAATTCAGTGACTCTATCAACTGTTACTTTGAAGTTAATGAAAGAAGGTTGCGTTCAATACATCTCCATATTCTGAGTTTTTATTAAGCAAAGGCTTATGGTGACTCTGGGCCCAGTCACAAGAAGTTCCACTACTCCTTTGTGTTATAGTTTTACATTCAGTATTTTCAGTTGATTTAATGTTTAGTTATTTCAATTATCTTGAAGATTTGTGATATTGATTTATACTGCTATCCACTTAGATTTATATTGAAGCTGTGAGATATACTTAAGTAGTGCCTTGATTAGAATGAGTGAATGCGTGTTTGATTGTTGTTCAATTGAATAGATGTTATCATAGAACTTGAGAGACAAGACTGATTAACTTCTATAGATTGCAACATAGAATGTTTACCATTTAGGAATCCTTTATCGCTGTTGTTGTTCACTTACCGATTGTTGTTCAATTAACCGAGTGTTGATTGTTGTTCATTTATTATTGTTGTTCAGCTGAGTAATGAAGATTGATTTGGGTTATTATAGATTGGTAGTGTTTTTTAATAATCGTAGTTGCTTTACTTGATTATGTGTGATTAGTCTCAAGCTTATTTGAATGATTCTCAGTGTAATTCTCATTTGCATTTAGTTCCAATTTGGTTTGGAACAAGTTGTATGGAATTACATAGTGTGTTATGAGCATTCCTTTCATAATACTTCTTTTCAGAGTTGTGTGAATTTAATTGAAGAATTATCCTTTAATGATTGCAATGATTCATCATTAGATAACCTCTAGCTTCACTGCACATACTGTGTTGGCATTCTTGAAATATAAAGACTTACCTCGGGTTGACCAACTAATGTAGGGATTACGATTACCTGTAAAAAGACATCTTAGTGAGCCAATAGATTAATCAATGTTTGTGCAACATTTGAGTGAGACATGGATATAGCTTTCAAAGGTTTGGTGAATAAAACAATGGTAATTTACTTAGATGATATAACTATGTATTCAAAAAATCACAATAATCATTTAAAGGACTTAAAACAAATCTTTGATCGTTGACAGAGATATGGATTTTCTTTAAATCAAAAGAAATCTTTCTTTTCGTTAAGCGAAGGTAAACTCCTTGGATTTATTGTATCTAAAGGTGGCATTCACATAGATCCTAATAGGATAAGAGAAATTTCTGAAATCTCTTTGCCTCACAACAAAAAATCCATGTAATATTTCCTAGGTGAGATAAATTTGGTCAAAGGAATTTTCCTTGAATTTTCATGAATTGTTTTACCTCTCCAATCTATGATCAATAAAAAAATGTTTTTAAATGGGGACATACTGAGCATGAAGCTTTCAGTCTTATCAAACAAGAAATAATAAATTCTCCCTCTTTAGTAACTCTGAATTTTTTTAATCATTTTATTTTATATACTTTTTCTTCTGAAAAATCACATGCAGCTATATTGACACAGGTCAATGATGAGAAAGTCGAAGCACAAATTTCTTTCTTTAGCTCCAATTTGTAGGGTGCTGAATTGAATTACTCAAATGTTGAAAAACAAGCTTTTGTTGTTTTCAAACCAATAAAAAATTTCAGACCCTTTCTTCTTAAAACTCACACTAAAGTAATAGTTCCATTCTCATCATTGAGAAATCTATTAATGCAAAGAGAATTAGTTGAGAAAAAGGAAAATTGGGTAACAATAATGCATGAATATGACATTGAGATTAGACCATCTAAAATTGTCAGAGGTCAAAGTTTTTGCAGAATGTTAGCTGGAGAATCCAACCTAATAACACCATAAGATTCAGGGTATGATATACAGATATGTGAGGTAAGCCTCAATGATATTGAATCTAAATATACTGATATCGTATTTTATTTGAAAAATGGACATGCCCTTATGCAGCTCAGTTACAAAAGAAAGATGGCTTTGAGATTAAAATATAAGCAACACGAAATCATCAATGATGTTTTTTTTAGGAATAATTATGATTCTATTTTACTTAGGTGCCTTGAAAAATCTGAGGTAGAAAAGGTTTTGCAGGAACTCCATGATGGACCAGCAGGTGGACATTTTGGAGTTGATACAACAATGCATAAAATCCTACATGTTGGCTATTATTGGCCAACCTTATTCAAATATGCACACGAATATGTAAGGAAATGAAAAACTATCAAACAACTGCTGGAAGAAAATGGAAACCTACATTCCCATTACAATCAATCAACATTGGACAACCATTTGAGCACTGGGGACTACACATAATAGGTGAGATTGTTCCTCACTCTTCAAAGCAGCATAGCTATATTCTTACAACAATTGATTACTTCTCTAAGTGGGTGGAAGGAATTCCAATCAAGGTGGCCAATTGTACAAAACATCATTGAATTTATTGATCAATTTATTATTACCAGATTTGGCCTACCAACTTCCCTCATGTTTGACAATGCATTGTATTTCACAACCAATGCTATGACAGAATTTTCTCTTAAAAGAGGTTTCAAAATTAAATAATCTGTTAATTATTATCCTCGGGGAAATGGTTTATTTGAATCAATGAATAAAAATCTTATAAGTATCATGAAACAAACTATTGATCATAGTTAGAAAAATTGGCATAAATATTTAACATTTTCTCTATGGGCAAGTAGAATAATAGAGAAGGCCTCAATAGGAACTTCTCCTTTTAGTTTTTTCTATGGGAAAGAATTTTTACTTCCTACAAATGTGGCTATTCCCTCTCTAGCATTGCTTCAATTTATTAAAGAAACTCCTTCCTCTTCTATACAATTAAGGCAATCACAAATCCTCAAACTAGAAAAAGAAAGGGACAAAGACAAGATCATACATGCACATCATCAACAGTCAGTAAAATCTTCATTTGATGCAAATTCTTTAATTCCTAAATCTTTTCAACTTGGAGACCTTGTATTGAAATGGGATAAAGCACATGAGGAAAAAGGTAAGTATACCAAATTCCAAAGAATGTGGCTTGGCCCATTTCAGATTGCAGAACAAATTGGCCCTCAATGTTTCCATTGAAAAATTTATCAGGGAAGAGAGATTTTATGCCTGTCAATGGGCATATTTTGAAGAAATATTTTTCATAGAAGATAACCTCTTCAATCCCTTGTACGCTATTTCCTTTACTTTTCTTAGAAAGATAAAAGTTAAATAGTATTTACTTTTATCCTTACAATAAAAAAATCTCTTTAGATATTTTGATTTTTCTCTTGTATAAATAGTCTTTGTTAAGGAAATAATTATTACATTTGAAAATAAGCTAAGTTCTATCAATATAAAATCTATTTGTTTCCACCAAAATTATTTTTCTTTGTGAAACTCCAACTTTATAAATAGACCTTTGTTCTATTATCAGTAAAGAAAAGTATCTTTAACAAAGCAAAGCCTCTCTGTAGATAAGCACCTTTAACTCTATAATTGTCATCTAGAAACTCTTAAGGAATCAATGATTCTCCCCATACAATAAAATATTCTCCTTTTAGAGTGTAATTCTAAAATATGCTAAAATTTAAAAGATAAGAGGTCTCATTAAGAGTTGGCTTACCATGTTCATAGAGAAGTAATAGACTAACATTACCAATACTGCATATCAAAATAGGGTAATGTCTTGAGATTATTTTAATCGAAAGACAACGAGTCTCATCACAAGCCATCTTTTTCAATTGAATTACAATGAGTGAATGACATTGTTACTTTTTGACTACCAAACCAAGACAATGACTTTTAAGTAGAAAAAAGGAAAAGTTTTAGAAGAAAAATAAATTGTTTAAAAAAGAAGGAGAAGAGAATAAGTGTATGAGTATGAATTTATCTCTAAACATTACACTCGTATATGGATGGGATACTGAATCATTGATGGTTAAAAGGTCACCCTATCAAGGGTATGTGATACAGGAGCATCTTGCTTCAGAAAATAGTTGTATATTTGGTTGAATTAGGGGGTGTGATGTTTTCAATTTATTTGTATATTTTTAATAAATTGAGTGAAAAATATGTGTGTGAGGTTTTAATTGTAAATATTCCAATTATGAGAGAATATGAGTGATGATAGACTTGTAAAGATCTCATCGAGATCTTAAGGATTAGGGGATCCTAGAATAGAGGATTAGTTGAATTAACAGAGGGATTAGAGTTTGTTTAGGAGTTTGGTGAAGAGATTTTATAGGATCTCGAAAAAAATTAGTTCAGAATCGTTTCATTGTAAATATGGTATGCTTGGAAGGAATTAAAAAGTTGGGGATCGAGGAGGAGGTAGAAAGTGAGAGTGGGCGAGGAGTTGAGAAAGAAGGCCATTTAAAATAAAGGAAATCAGGCCAAGTATTATAGATGTTTGAAACTAGTTAATAAAATAACACTGGCTTTGCGTATGTTATCTGAATTTTATTTTGCTGGGTTTGTATATGATTATGTTGATATTAGCTTGAACGATTTTAGGGTTTGAGCTAATAAGATAGTAAAGAGTTCTTTTATTTATGATATTTTGAAATCAATGCATAGAGGAAATAAAATATAGAAAAAAAAGTGTTGTATATCTTTGCATACCTGAGAATTGCGTAAGTTTGAGCTTATTTGAAGGAGGAGTGAATTGATTCTGAGAGTAGTCGTGGATAATTTTTGCCCTTAGGTAAGTATAATGAAGGTGTGGGAAAGAACAAGTTAGAATTAATCATTAGTCTTTGTTTCTGTTGTCAACACTGAATTTTGGAATGGCATTGAATTAATTTCTCTCTGTTGATACACTGTCAATTTCATAGATTATCTCAATGTTGGGCAAAATTGATCCTTCGCTATAAAGGATTAGGGAATTATTATAGTATGCCGTAATTACAAGTTCCAATGTGGTTTGTATTGAATTTAATGTTTTTTTTGATTTGGTCCTTGAACCATTAAAGAATATTACAGTTGCAAGTTCAGTTTGAGTTAGATTATTGAATTTAACTATTGCATTATGGCATGAGAAAAATGAATTCAACCTTAGTCTTGTTCATGTGTGGAGAAGACGGAGTATATAATGAATTTAATAGTGAATTTTCTTGTGAGAAGGTTTCTCTGCATTCAACAATATTGGTGAAATGAAATGATCCATAGTTGTGGACATATACTTTGCAAATTTGGCTTATGTTGATAGGAGGAGTGAGAATTGATGGTAAGGAAGGAAGTGCAGTGAAACCGGACAAGAAATCCACAGAAAACCATTGTCCATATACCGATGTGAGGACAGTAAGGAGATCCAACAACATATTCTTGATTTCAAAATACAGTTCCTGTGACAACAACTCAATTCCTGTTCTAGAGTTTTTGTTCCTGTTCAGACAGATAGTTTCCTGTTTGCACCTTCAATGTTCTGATACATCTAGTGAATAGAGGCACAGAAGGTACCAAGGAGTAATTCATCTATTTTACCTGGTCTTATGTTCGTTTTGAATCCCAATTTATTTTAATACTGATGGCCTAAAGAGTTCAGAATCAATGCGGGATTTCATAAACATGTATTGCCATTCAACAACAGTTGAAATTGTAGAAACTGGGATTGAATAATTCTGGATTGGGTTTCTGCATCATTTTGGTATCAGAGCCAGATTTCCTCTAAAATATGATCAAGATTGGGGATAGAGCCTGTAATGCTCTTTGAGGTAGCATAAGTGGAACTTGTGCATGAAGATTGAATTTTAGTGTAGAAGAGAGTTGTGAATTGTAGAGGAGAGTTAGTAGAAGGTACTTAAAGACTAAGGAAAAGTACAACTTGAGATCATTCCATCTAAAGGAAGAGTGAGAGAAATACTATATCATGGAAAGAATGTCTTGTTAAGTGGTGAGTTTTGATGAATACTGATGTGTATATGTAGGTAGCAGAAAACAAGGAAATTGTGGAAGCCATACAATCAGAAGAAGAAGAGAGGGAGCGGAAGTGGAGAAGCCAAAGAAGAGCAAGGGGATTCTCAAAAGTGTTCTAGAGGAAAGAGAACCAAGTGATCCTAGGAGATCAAGCATAAGAGGGAATCTTGATAGGGGAGTGTGTAGCAGTAATTGAAACTGGCTGCAAGAGAGAGTCTTTAGTGCAGCTCCCAAGTGGATGTGAAAAACATTTCACAAGAGGAAATGTAAAATGACTCCAGATAGTTAGAGGAAATCCTTAGAAGAAATCCATAGAAAGAGGAAGGAAGGTTCCAGAGAAGATTGCAGAAGGGTAGTAGATGATGAAGAATTTGATAGAGAGATGGTGGAGTTAAGGACACAAGTCAATCATTTGGAATAACTGCTACAAAAAGAGATTAGAGAGAATTTGAAATATGGTGTGAATGTGAGGAAAAGAGTCAAGTGGCCTATTACGAGGTTATTTTCCAAGAACTTGATGCAAAATATGAAGAAAGAAAAAGTTCACTTTTGTGAACCTGAAGAAGGATCAATCTTAGGAGAGGATGATGATGAGAGTGATGGGATGATTGAGTGCTTAGAGCAACACAGAAAGGATATGTCGATGACATCAAGTGAAAACGAAAATTGTAATGTATTCCAAATTAATTATTTGTATGAGTGTGAAATTAGAGGTACTAAAGATCAAGCAAATGGAGTTGAACAAGTGCAAGAAATGGAGGAAGGAGCAGCAGTCCAAGAAAAGAAGGACTACACTTATAAAGGACAATAAAAGTTAGTTGATTATGGAGTTGGACAGTTTTAGATGACTGTTTTAGAAGAAGGAAGGTAATCCTTGTGTCATGAAGACAACCTTGAAGAAGGTTATGAAGGAAATCAAATCAAAATTTCACAATTTTGTGAAAAGAAGAGTATGATAGGAGGTATAGTTTGGTGGTTGTATATTTTTTTATTGAGTGTTTATCTAAATATTTCTGAAGAAATTGTTTACATAACTTAGAGCTATTGGAAACTTTCAAAGGAAGAAACAATGTATGTCTTGCAAACGTGTAATTATGGAAAAGGAATAGCTGATAAGTACAGTGAAGCTCAAGACAATTCTATCAATGGAAAGAAAACTGTAAAGAGTCAAAGACTAGGAAGCAGACAAGGAACCGAAGAAGAAGAGATATTGTTATCTCATGCAGCCATGAAAAGAAGAATACTAACTTATGAAGATAATGATGGAGAATAATTCGTAGAAATTTGTCAAGGATGGACAGAACAAGACTATGCTTTGAAAAGTCATAAAGAGGGGTATGCATAACCAAAAATTAATTGGGACAAAAATCAGATTGTTGATTGTGATTAGAGAGCTACGGAAGATGGACATCAAGTACAAGAAGAAGCTCATGTAACAGAAAATTGTAGCCAAAAATAAGGCAAATGTATATTGGCAATTGAGCATGAGCCCAAGGAATGCCAGGAAGAATGTAATTTCTGCAAAATCTTTGAATGTGCACGTATAGAAGATGGAAGAAATCAACCTTCCATGGAGTAGTTGAAAGGAGAATAGTCAAATAAATCATATGCTTTGGAAGTTTATGAAGGAAAGTGGGAGAAAACTCTTGAAATTCTCTCACAGTATAAGGTTGGAACATCGATGGTTGAATGGAAAATATTGCTTCAGGGTGACAAGAAATGTAGATTTAGGTTTGAGGAAGAAAGAAATGTTTGGCAAATTGACAGAGGTCAAAGGTATAGGCTTGAAGACAATTCAGATTTTGAATTTTTGAATTGGCTGCAACAGAAATCTTAGAATTTTGAAGATGTAATTGGGTATGATAATTGTCATATCACCATGATTATCATGAAATATTTGATTTTTAATTTTGTTCAGGGTTTGGAGAAAAGTTTAGTGGATGATTTGCATGAAAAGCAATGTTCCCAACATGATTGAATTTGGGATGAGGAAAGAAGAATTTTAACAACTCTTATGCAGGGTATTGTTGAAACCAAGGAGGAATATAGAGAGAGAGAAATGGTAGAATTTGAACAAAATTTGTTCACAAGTCCAAAAATATGTGAACACCAAAGATTTGGTGGTGTAGAAGTTGACAGTGCAGATAAATATTATGTGAATGCAAAGATCAATTGGCAAGATGAAGAAATTCAAGGGAAAAGATTCACAATTGAAAATCAGCATACAAGAGATTGGTTTTATGTTTTCATACCAGGTAAACAGTTAAGTGTGTTGGAAGATGAAGGACTTCGACGTAAAGCATTGGATGTGTGGATAATGGGAGAAGTAGAGGAATGGTATATTATAACTTCTTCCAGTGAATTGTGGACTGATATACATCATAATCAGAGAATAACCTCTTTGAGGGAACCCATGATGTTGATAGTGGAAGCACAAGATAAAAGAATTGATAAAAGGTGCATTGAACAAGGTTTTAAATATTTTGAAACCTTGAGAGAGAAATTGGTTGAGTATAAGATATCTTGTCGAGGATTAAATTATTCAGACCGAAGAGGCAGAAATCAACAACAGGCAGAGATAGATAAGACAACATTGGAAACAAAAGTTTTCAAGTGGATCATAGGGAACAAAAGCAACAAGAAGCAGGTGATTGTTAATCCAGGTAAGAGCAAGATGACTAAAAAAAGGGAATTTAAGAATTGGGATCCTAGAGGTAGCAAGTCATTGAGACTTGTAGCTGTCACATTACTACAAAAAAGTGACAGACCTCATAGATAGGAGTCTATGAATTTTTCTTTTCTACATCATCGGTCTAATGCCGGAGCATCCTGATTCAGAAAATCATTGTATATTTGGTTGACTTAGGGGGTGTCATGTTTTTAATTTATTTGTACAATTGTTAATAAATTGAGTGAAAAATATGTGTGTGAGGTTTTAATTTTAAATATTCTCAATTATGAGAGAATATGAGTGATGATAGACTTCTAAAGATCTCATAGAGATCTTAGGGATTAGGGGATCCTAGAATAGAGTATTAGTTGAGTTAAAAGAGGGATTAGAGGATTTTAAGGAGTTTGGTGAGGATATTTTATAGGATCTAGACTTAAATTAGTAAAGAATCCTTTCATTGTAAATATGATATTCTTGGAAGGAATTAAAAAGTTGGGGATCGAATAGGAGGTAGAAAGTGAGTGTAGGTGAAGAGTTGAGAAAGAAGGCCATTTAAAATAAAGGAAATTGGGCCAAGTATTGTAGATGTTTGAAACTGATTAATAAAATATCATTGTCTTTGTGTATGTTATGTGAATTTTATTTTGCTGGGTTTGTATATGATTATGTGGTATTAGCTTGAACGCTTTTAGGGTCTGAGCTAACAGGATAGCAAAGACTTCTTATATTTCTAAGGTTTTGAGATCAATGCGTAGAGGAAATAGAGTTTGGAAAAAAATCATTGTATATCTCTGCATACCTAAGAATTGTGTAAGTTTGAGCCTATTCGAAGGAGGAGTGAAATCATTCTGAGAGTAATCGTGGATAATTTTTACCCTTAGATAAGTATAACAAAGCTGTGGGAAAACACAAGTCAGAATCAATGATTAATCTTTGTTTATGTTGTTAACGCTGAATTCTAGAATGGCATTGAATTAATTTATCTCTGTTCATACGCTGTCAATTTCATAGATTATCTCAATGTTGGGTGGAATTCCTTCGCTGTAAAGGATTGGGGAGTTATTACAATATGTCATAATTACGAGTTCCAGTGTGGTTTTTATTTTATTTAATGTTATTTTTATTTGGTCCTTGAACCATTAAAGCATATTACAGTTCCAAGTTTAGTTTGAGTTAGATTGTTGAATTTGACTACTGCATTCTGCCATGAGTAAAACAAATTCAACCTCAGTCATGTTCATGTGTGGAGAAGACAAAGTATATAATGACTTGAATTGTGAATTTTCTTGTGATAAGGGTGCTCTGCCTTGAGAAATATTGATGAAATGAAATGATCCACAGTTATGGACATATACTTTGAAAATCTGGCTTATGTTGACAAGAGGAGTTAGAATTGATGGTAAGGAAGGAAGCATAGTGAAACCCGACAAGAAATCCAGAGAAAATCATATACTAATGTGAGGATATTAAGGAGATCTGACAACATATTGCTCCTTTTGAAATATAGTTCCCGTGACAACTACTTAGTTCTTGTTCCAAAGTTTTTGTTCCTGCTCGGAGAGATAGTTTCCTATTCGCACCTTCAACGTTCTCATACATCCAGTGAACAGAGGCATAGAATGTTCCAAGGAGGAATTCATCTATTTTGCATGGTGTTATGTTCTTTTTGAATCCCAATTTATTTTAATGATGGTGGTATGAAGACTTCAGAATCAATGCGAGATTTCATCAACCTGTATTTCCATTGAATAGTAGTTGAAATTGAAGCAATTGGGATTGAGTAATTCTGGATCAGGGTTCTACATCAGTATGGACACCTGTTGGCAAGAGAGGCTCTACCTATGACAAATGAGTACATCTAAAATCTAATGCTAATCTGTAAGGCCCCCCTACGTTATCTTTAAACTAAGTAAAGACTGATATAGACAAATGAATTTTCATTTTGAAGAGGATATCAAGTGGATGATAATTAGGTGAGTTTTTTTTCTTATTTAGAGAAAATTTACTGATATTAAATTTCATGTAATTCCTATTTTCCAAAATATCTTTATTTTGGAAGTTTTAGAAGTTTTAAAAAACTATCATAGATACCTCGTTCTTCCAATGAATCGCCAGTTGTTGTACTATTCAGCAACCACCCCATTTATTGATTTAGTAGTTAATATTATATTGATAAATGGGGACCTTTTACAAATATCCTCCAAAAACCTTAGCACTTAAGTGCTTCCTTTTTGAATTATTAGAAATAAATTTCTAAATAAACATAAGGTATCAAGCCAAAATCCCTTTGTGACTAGATATTATCGCTTGATTGCATATCGCTGCATCATGTGTGTCACAAGTTAGTAAACAATCGGGATCTATGAATCACGATAAGAGGGATCACCGTAATAGACTTATGGTATCATTAATCTTTTCATTAAAACTAAGACTTAAATCATTTCTTACAAAATAAAGCACTTGTCGCAATCACATAGAGACATTCACAAAAGCACAAAGAAGGAAAAACTTTAGAATACACTATTTGTGATATTGCCACATAATGAGCAAAACACTCATCGCATCGTAACACTTACACAAAGGGCAATCTTGTGAACCATGAAAGGTTGCGAAACGTGATATGAACCAGACCCGATGAAAGTATGCGATAATTGTTATAACTTAGGTTAGATCTGGTGCATAGTAAAAGGTTACTTTATGCAATAAGTATTCATTCAAGAAAAATGCGCTCAAAATGATAAACTTCATTCACATCGCATGTCACAAAATTCTAAATAACTTCGAAATAATGTACAACCGAAAGTGTGATGTTTTGATTTGTGATATTGCGATAATATTTATCGCAATCGCATAATCGACATTGTGCACTTTAAACTCATCAACTTGAATTTTTCTTACACATTTGCGATGCGATGGATTAAATGAATAATAAATTAAATAATAAAAGATATTACCGTGTATTTAATGAGTTTTAATGACATTTATGTTTAAAATGGATTGACGTGATTTGATATATTTCATCTGCATTTTCAAATAAAATATTCTTCCTTGTCACCTTTCAAAATTAACTGTATCATTACATTTTCAGTGTCATTTTCACTCTGTGTTTATCTGATAATCTCCATTTGTCAATTATAGGGAACCTTCGAAGGAAATAACGTTTGAAAAGATTGCAAAGAATAGAAACGCTACTGCATCTGAGAAATCAAACATGATACCACTCTTCTCCGATACCACCTGTAGAAAAGACGGAGTAACTACATCATGGGAAGCTATGTATAACCTATTGGAGGAAGAGAAACTCAGGCCACTGGAAAGGAAGGCAATAGTTGATGCCAAAGAATCATCAGATGCTTCCTACTTTGATGTAGCATGTTCATTTTTACACAGAATAGTTGCAAGACCTAAGATATTACCATACACATATATCATAACATGGGTAATCGATAATGTGAATATCTCAGACATGACTTTCACGAATGCAAGACATGAGGTCATGTGGAATTTTACACCAGACAACTTGCGCCAGATGTACCATCTACCCGAGTCTCAAGAGCTCTATGACAAAGATTTCCTTGAGCATTTTTCCAAAGAGAACAAGGACCCATTGGATGTTTACATAGATCTGGAGATCAGGATCAAGAAAATTCAAATGGGAGAAATATGGTATGTATCCAATTGTGTCCCTCTCAGCCCCACATAATTTCGTAGCAACAATGACATGTAGGTTATTTGGTAAATTTGATAGTACCAAATTTTCTATAGAGTGGCTTCGATTAATTGATGCAACAGTTAACACAATGATTATGAATTGGAGCCAGATTTTATCAAACAATTTAGCTATGGATATAAGGGAATATAGGAAAAAGATAAGTGTTTCCTCAAGAATTATTCCCCCATTTTATGTGAGCACTTATGTAATGGATTCCATTTCTTTTTGCTCTCAATTTCCAAATATGGGTTGGAAGTGGACTATACAGAACCCTCTCACCATCTGTGTGTACCATAAAATCTTCTGGGAATCCCAATTCAATTCCCAGTTTTACAAAATATGCCATGTTATTATGGTGCCTATTTACAAAACCATTTTTGATAAAATGACCCCAAGGCTTTCCGAAGAAGCCAGGATAGACATCTTTCAAGTCACAAGATGGTTCAATGAAGAAACATTCACTTGTATCAAAGTTTTTGGGAGCTTTGCATCTCCACATGTCCTCCCATATTATGTTCTAGACAAGCTATTGGACGGGGATATAGCTCACCAAAAAACAAGGGAGGGTTTAACCAAAGCCCTGGGGGAGCAGAAGAAAACCATTTGGCCAACCTTCCAATTACAATGTGGCGCTTTCGCACTACATGAGTATGGGCACGTAGTAAAAGAGGTAGAGAATATTACATGTCTAAAATTTTCCACAGTTCCAGGGCGACAATATGACCCAAATCAACTTGCTAAAGACTTCACCACCATGGTTAAAGTCAAACATTTTACTCATGAGGAGGATCCATTTGATGACCTCTTTCAAGGAGTCGAATCATTTGCACAGGTCCTACATTTAGCATCATTACATGTAAACCCAGATGATATTAATTCTTTGCATGTATATAGGAATAAAAATTTGTTAAATGTCCCATTGGACCTATTACAAATTGAACGAATAAGAGAACCGAGTCCTAGCGTGAGCCTGAAGGGAAGTTCAAAGGAAAATTTTGAGGTGGAAATGCAAGAGAAATCAACTCACGAGTTGGAATAGTCAGAGCAACAATCTCAAAATGGAGAAGGGATTCCTAATAAAGATTATGGGAAAGATAAAGAAGGAAATACTGAGGAAACAACCCAGCAGATGTTGGCCAAGAAGCAGACAGAGGTCGGCTCCACTTCATCTCAAACAGGGAATATTCTAGCCATCAACCTAGACAAGGAATGGTAGAAATTCAATCATAAGCTCCAAACGACCACAAGTTTTGAGGAGACATCTCGATTTCAGACCCCCAAATAGACTCATGACAAAGCAAATCTAGAAAAAATGAGGCAAGGGGCTACAAAAACTCAATATATTGAGGTTATTTTGGTTTTTCCCACTTCTGAAATTGTCTTGAAAATTGAAGAGATACCTCCACTCAACATATTTTAAAGCCCTACACATAAGGTTATAGTTAAAAGACAAAGAAAGAAGAGGAAATTAGACACTATTACTATTGCAAATCTAGAGAACGAATCAATGGATGTTGTGTGGAAAGACACTGTTGTTGACCCATCATAAAACATTATGAAGTTGTCACAGTTTGCAGGAGCCTATGCCACATCGACCATTGATAAAGCAATAGAAGTCCAACTGCTATTAGAAGAAAAATAACAAAGAATTCTTCTGCTTGAACAACAATTAGAAAAGGAGAAAACCAATTAGCAAGAAGAACAACATGTAGCTCATCTTCAGAGGGAATTCGAGAAAATGAGGTTACAACACCAGGAAAGCATAACAGAAAAGGATTCACAGATTTTCCAAATGCAAGACATGGTAGACATATTTAAAGATAACCCTCAATTAGAAGAGTTCATCAAGGAAGCAATCAAGCTAAATTCCCTATTGATACAGCAAGAAGAGATGTTCTCCCAAAACATCTCACAGAGCAATCCTTGCGATGAGAGAAGTGATAAATTCACAAACCAAGTGATTGATCTGAGGCTTGAATATGAATAAATCCATAAATCAATTTTTGAATTTATTACCTGGAAGGAATCCAATGAGGGAAGAAAGGTTCATCTACCAAAAATAGAAGAATGCCACAAAGAAATTCTATTTACAGATTGGGATACACAGTTAAAGCGGGAGGAAAGGGTGACAATGAAAACAACAAGTGCAACAAACTGTATAATCGAAGTTGTTAATGAAAATATCCATAGTTCCAACCTTGTCAAAGAGTGCATACCAAGGTCTCTCCCGATACCAAACAACTAGAACAACAATGGAAACAGATAGCTCAGAATAGATTAGGAGACATACGGGCAATATTTGGTAAAACCACATAGCCAGTGGATGGCTTTGCGACTCTTAACTACCTCTACACAAAAAATGGTGTCAGCTCTATCAGATGCCATATTTGCAGGACAGTTAAAATCCACAATCGGCTAGCTGCCCCAGGTCAAACAAATGATTGACATTTTCAATCCCAAATATCAAGTTAGTCAACTAAGATAGTTCAAGTTGAAAGAAGCTTGTCATTAGTTTAATTCTATTTTTAGTTTCATTTTTCCTTACTCTAAGGAAGGTTGTTTGAAACCTCCTCAACTTTTTTTGGAATAATTTATTTTTGAGGCATATGTTATAGTATTTAAACCCTCTCATGCATTTAGTGTTTGCATTATGATACAAGCATTGTCCTTGATGATACAAGAATTTTGTATTTTGTAGAAATTCTCACTGTAGATCACTTGATAATGCAATATACTAAAGAAAAATATTTGATCTACTTCTACAAACAAACTTGCAGAAGCTTAATTGATTTTGAGCAAGATCAAATAGAACACATATAACTGAGAATGAGGAAGCAATCACACATGAACACAGAAGAATACTCTGGGGAAAGCCTCAGTGAAAAACCCCTATCTCTGTATTATCATACAAGTGGAAATATTTTAGGATTACACAAAGCTTTAGCTCACAAGCTATCCAGCTCTCAGTACAATCCCTCTATTTCTCATAGAGCATCAAAGGCTTCTCACAAACCTTCTCCTCTGCACTCCAAGCCTCCTATTTCCTTGCGTAGTTTTCCTTGGGTCCAATGCTGCCACTTGTGTGAATTGGCCTCTTCACACGCTCACTAACCTCTAATCTAACTGTGCAATCCTGAAGGAGATAATTCCTTCTGCATGGATGAGTTTCCTATATAGGAAAAATCCTCCAACTGATAGTACACTATCCCTTCCTCTGATCTCAACTGGGTCTTCGACTGAATTGACATGCATGAGTTATTTATGAGAGAATATTCAGTTATTTGGAGAGCAGCAGTTACATGCATGCAAGCATTAACTAACTGAACTCACAATTAGTTCCACAAACTGTTTGGAACTAATTTAACTGGACTTAACTCAGTTAACTGAGCTAACTAATTACAACTCAACCTTATCTCTTTAGCTAAGGGATAAATTCCTCAATCAATGGAGAAACTATTGCATGTCCCCACATATACTTCATGTTTGATTTTCTACAACTAATTAACTCAAGATGAATTAATTAATTATTTTACAAACAACTGCTAAGATCAAATTCGAATTTTACTTCTCAATTTTAGTTCAGGGACTAAATAAAATTGGAATCCATCTCGAAATGTTATTTATAGCAATGCTATTTTTAGCACTTCCAATTTTCATTCCTTGTTGCTATGTCCAATACTGGTACCCGAACTGTTATTTATAGCAGTGATATTTTTAGCATTTGTTGTTGCCATTTTAAACACTCCCTCTCAACAAGAAATGAATTCAACTCGAACCCGATCCTGAACCTTTGGAATATTCTACATGCAACACTTCTCTAAGTGTTATTGCTCCAACAACTCTAGAAACAAAAAATCTCCCAACTGACCTCCCTGTTGGGCTAGAAACATCCTCTAATGTTGAAGCTCCATCTACCACTAACAAGTGCTCCCTCTCTGACCTTTGAGCTACTGCAACACTCCATGCATCTCACACCATTGCACTCCTCTCTGTGCCATCTTGCACTGGTGCAACACTCCTGTGCCTCTCGCATTGTTGCAGCTTGCTAGCTCTGCACTGTCTTGGGATTCCTGCACTGTAGCTCTCTTTGCCACTCCATCTACAAATGTCTCTACCTAGTCATCCAATCCTGTTACTCCTCATTGAGGCTCCTGTAGCAAGGTCTAATCAAGGAGGTTGGGTAACTCAATGATCCTTCCCTTATTCTAGCCTTCTTGGGACTGTCACTCCACATCGCCTCACCTCCGACCTGGAGGTATGGATGCATGTGATCCCTCTACCCACTTGGCTTGAAATTTCCCCCTACTGGAGGTCTCTGCATGAGTGGATGTCTCTACTCAATCTCCTCTTGGCTTAGCTAGTTGTGGCTACTCCAAAACGTCCTGAAGCTACTTCACCAATTGTGGCTCCTCAACAATTGTCTGAGACTTCTTCTAGTGTTGCATGTTGAGAGGTAATGTACTCTCCCTCTCAACCACCAAGTCTCCAATACTTGCCTTGCTCCTCAAGGCTTTCCATGCATCTTGAACCTCAGGAGCGTACAGGTTCTTGATTCGTGAACCAATCTGCTTCACCTTTCTCGTGGTGACGTGTCTAAGGAAAACCTTTCCTTTACTAAAGACTACATCATAGCCTTTGTCTTCCAACATTGCGATCGATACCAAATTTTTCTTAAGTCCTGGTACATACTTGACATCGGTCAAGGTAATGCGAGCTCCATGCTCCCTCTAAAAAAAAATTGTGCCTACACCTAAGACACTATACTTTTCATCATTACTCATCGCTATGAGTATCTGAAGATCTTTCTCCTCCAAGGTACTGAACAAACACTTGTCACCGGTCATGTAGAATGAAGCTCCATTGTCAAGAAACCAACCACATCCCACCATGGATGAAACCATGCATGCGAAGAGGGTGAAATCCAACTCAAACTATGAGGCCAATGCCTCACCTTCAGATCCTTCCTTGGATCCCATCTTGGATTTCTTCAGTGGACAATTTGTAGAAAAATGGCCCACTTCATGACAATGAAAGCATCTCACTTTCGATTTGTCAAACTTCTTCCCACCATGGGAAGAACTCAATTTGGGATGAGAATCCTTCTCCTTCCCTTTCTTCGCCTTACTTGCTAAGGTGCAATTTTCTTCATCCTCCTTGGATGAAGAACCATCTCTAGTGTTTCTTCTTATCTCCTCCTGCATCAGATCCAACCAAAGTCATTCCCAATATGGAAGTTTCTCTCTTCCATTTACCGAGTCTTGGTAGCTATGCCAACTCTTAGGAAGACTGGGGAGAGCAAGAATCACCATGTCATTATCAGTTGTTATGATCCCTACACTTCCAAGCTCATCCTTGCAGGTGGTAAGCTTGTTCAGATATGTAGAGATTGTGTCACCCTTTTCACACTTGATTTTCTGAAGCTTGTCTTTTAGCACCAGCTTCCTCTGATCACTGCTATTCTGATATAGATCTTTCAATGTTTTCCACATCAAAAATGGTGTCTCCTTCCCATGAAGGCTTGAGACAATGTGGTCTCGAACTCCCTCCAAGAGGATTCTCCTTGCTCTAGCCACACATTTCTTCCATTCCGCCAGTTCTGTAGCATTAGCTGTTGTGGGCTTGGGGACTTCTTGCTCAATGAAGTCCTTTAGAACGTTATCCTCTAATACTGCTTCCATGAGATCCTTCTAGGCTATATAATTCAAGTTGCCATCAAGGGCATACTCGAGTCTTAAACTACTGAATGCCATTGGCAAAATTGAGATGTGATAAGAACTCAATTTCTATATTCAGGAACCTCAAACTTTGAACTTCTCCCTTCTTGTATACTATTCTTCACTTTGATCAGCTTTGCTCTGATAACATGTAGAAATTCTCACTATAGATCACCTGATAATGGAATATGCTAAAGAAAAATACTTGATGTACTTCTATACGCAAACTTGTAGAAGCTTAATTGATTTTGAGCAAGATCAGATAGAACACATATAACTGAGAATAAGAAAGAAATCACACATTAGCATAGAAGAATTCTTTGGGGAAAGCCTTAGCTAAAAACCTCGATCTCTGTATTGTCATACAAGTGGAAATATCTCAGGATTACACAAAACTTTAGCTCACAAGCTATCTAGCTCTCAGTACATTCCCTCTGCTCCTCATAGACGGTCAAAGGCTTCTCAAAAACCTTCTCCTCTGCCCTCCAAGCCTCCTATTTCCTTGAGCAGTTTTCCTTGGGGTCTAGTGCTGCCACCTGTGTGAATTGGCCTCTTCACACACTCACTAACCTTTGATCTAACTGCGCAATCCTGAAGGAGATAATTGCTTTTGCATGGATGAGTTTCCTATATAGGAAAAATCCTCCAGCTGATAGTACACTGTCCCTTCCTTTGATCTCAACTGGGTCTCTAACTACACTGACATGCAGGAGTTATTTATGAGAGAATATTTAGTTATCTGGAGAGCAGTAGTGACATGCATGCCATCATTAAATAACTGAAATCACAATTATTTCCACAAACTGTTTGGAACTAATTTAACTGGACATAACTCAGTTAACTGAGCTAACTAATTACAACTCAAAATTACAACTCAACCTTATCTCTTTAACTAAGGGATAAATTCATCAATCAATGGGAAAACTGTTGCATGTCCCCACATAGACTTCATGTTTGATTTTCTACAACTAATTCACTCAAGATGAATTAATTAATTATTTTACAAACAACTGCTAAGATCAAATTCGAATTTTACTTCTCAATTTTAGTTCAGGGACTAACTAAAATTGGAATCCATCCCGAAATGTTATTTATATCAATGCTGTTTTTTGCACTTCCATTTTTCATTCCTTGTTGCTATGTCCAACACTGGTACCCGAACTGCTATTTATAGCAGTGTTATTTTTAGCACTTCTATTTTTAGCATTTCTTGTTACCATTTTCAACACATTTTTAGTTTTTGATAAAAGGAAACTCATACTGTAACATATCATTTCAGAGGTAACAAGGCATTGGTAAAGAAGAACATGAAGACGGAAATAAGGTCCACTAATCAGAATGAAGAAGTTGAAGGAAAAGGATGGTGTAAAGTAGTTTAAGATGTATATGCAGGTCCATTATGTCCAAGGTGCGTATACATATGCATAGACTTTCATAAGAGGAAAAGCGTGTTTAGGTTGGAAAATCAAGTAAATTCAAGAGTAAAGAATACCAGGAGTCACTACCATGGTATTAGCCCACAATATTGAGTGGAGTAACAACTATTTGATCCCGTCCAAGAATACCGTAGGTCCTAAGTGTGGTTATGGTCTGTGGTATTGAGATAGGCAAAAAACTATATAAGTAGGAGAAGATCAAAGGGCCAAGGTGTGCAAGTGAAAGGGCTTCTCAAGAATACTTCTATCTGAAGTATATTTTATGTTGCAGGGGCTATGTTTGTGATATGATTTGAAATATTTTGTGCACCTTGTATTCAATGTTGGATCAGGATCATGAGACCTTAAATTACTTATCATTGAATGATCTGAGTTTGATTGGGCTAGATCTGATTGCGTACACCTATTTTATTCTTTAAATTTCATTATCTAAGTATGATGAAGTCTCGAATAGTAGCAAAGTTGTGAGTTTATATTTGCAGATATATACGTTGGTTTGCCTTGGTAGAAGCATGTATACAAATGAGTTCGAATGTTCCAACTAGCGTATACAAAAGAAAATCCTATTCTTTAGAAATGATTGATATATCTGATCAGTTCTGTTGTTTTATTTCTGTCTGTCAATGTAGTCTTCCTAGATCTAAATGTAAAGCTGAATGCATAAGGAGTTTGGTGTCTGATTAATTGATTGTTTAAGTCAAAAGGGTTATCTTAGCTACTGCCTGTCTAGAGCTCTGTAAATTGAAAGTAGATGTTCAGTATAATGTTCGTTGGTACAGACTTGATTCATAAAGTTTTAAGTTTCTGTAGTTTTGAAGGTATACACAGGTTTGGATAAAGGAAGTAGCATATACACGTAGGTTGGGTTCAGTAAAGTAGTGTATGCATTCTAATGTATGATTTTTTAGGTTGCATTTGGTTTTGAATGATGATGTATGTTTCTGGGCTCATCATAATGTTCTGGTGACAGTGATCTGATTGTTGAGATAATTGATTGTTGGTTGATGTAGTTTGAGTTGCAAAGTTTATGATGGGTCTAGTATGAATTTTTGATGAAACAAGGCCTCCATTTGTATTGTTGTGTACCAGGGGCATCCAATCTAAAAATTAATGAAACGTGATCCCTAGAGGAAGAGAAAATTTCGTAGCCTTCTGTAGGCTGTCACCTATATACTAGTAAACACATCAAATAGTGTAAGAGCTAGGGGTTGTAGCTCCCTTCCAGTAGAAGTTGGAAAACAAGAGAAGGTTGTAGCATTCTACATGTCGGTGCCTACGTACTGGTATGAGTGTGCACTAGTACAATATTGTAAACAAATTTTCTTTATATTAAAATAAGACATAGACGATGACAGCAGGTGGTTTTTCTCCAACATTGGGTTTCCACCTTAAATACTGGTGCTCATGTGTGTTACTTATGTGTGATGGTTTATTATGTCTTTACTGCACATAGTTACTATACAATAAGTTAGTGGTGCACTAATTAAAGATCTACACAAATTGACTAAATCCTAGGTTCTCTCGATATACACTAGTTTCTCTAATCATAGTAGTGTGTACACGGAAGTTCACTTCACTGAAGTAGCGTACACAAATCTGTTTGGGAAATGAAATATTATTGAACTATAAATATTGATTCACCTTCCCCCCCTCTGAGTACTATTTCCAACAATTGGTATGAGAGCAGGTCCCTACGAAGAAGCTTGATCGGTTGAAGGAAGATCTTTCAAGATGAACAATCATGAAGGCATGGGATCTATCAGATCACCAATATTCAATGGGAACAACTTGGTATATTGGAAAATAAAAACCAAATCCTATCTTCAATCACTTGGAGCTGATGTTTGGGAAATTGCGGAAGGAGAATATCAGTTTCCAACAACAATACCTAGACACTCAATGGGTAATACATTATACGAAAACAATGCCAAAGTAGTCAATACCTTATTGGGAATTTTGTTAGAATCAAAATTTTTCAAAGTCATGTAGTTCAAAACAACCAAAGAGATATGGGACAAAATCATTCTGATCTATGAAGCAGACTCACAGGTAAAAGGTGATAAGCTTCAAACTCTCAGAATTCAGTATGAAAGTCTTAATATGCATAGTGATGAGAGTATTGCTAGTTATTTTTTACGTGTAGATGAGATTGTATTTGTATGAAGAATCTGGGTGAAGAGATAAATGAAGCTACTTTAGTAGAGAAAATTTTGAGATCTTTGTCTTCTAAATTTGAGTCAAAATTATCTACCATAGAAAAAATAGGATCTTCAAACTATTACTATGGTTCAAATCCATGGAATTCTAATTGCCTTTAAAATGAGGAAAGGAGATCCATCAGATATGAGAGACGTTTCTTTTAAAGCTTTAGCAATGGGAAAAGAAAAGGAAGAGAATAATGAACCAGGATACATTTCAGAAGAAGAAGATGAGGTCAATTTTGTTGTTGGGTGTAAACTGCAAATCCAAATTAGAGTTTCATTTACTATCAATCTGGGTAAGTAAACTTCGAGGATCATCCAATATATATGGACTTAGAGACAAACTAAACTAAGCTAGGTGAATAAATATTAAAGCTTTCTTATAGGAGATTGTTCACTAATATTTCTAATCAACTATTTAAACTAATGAAATTAAATCTCTTAAACATAATTCTGATTGATTGCATGAAATATTAAAGCCCTCTTACAAGAGACTATTCGTTTATATCTCAAGCATATAAATCATAAACTTAAACTAATGAAATCAAACATTAAATAAAACATCAGATTCATTGAAGGGACATTAATACTTTCTTACGAAAGGTCATTCATTAATATTTCAAACATATGAACCTAATAATTTAATCTAATGAAATTCACAAACATAAAATAAAAACTTACCAAAACAAAAGTGTACTTGCTAGGCAATGGGGATCCTTCCAAGGATTCACAAGCACACCAAAAGAGAAGTCAAAGGTAGAGGATGAAAGAAGCTCCATTTTATTCATCATAATCTTCAAAGTACAATGGCTAAAAGCTCATATGATCCAAACCAAAACTATTCTAAATTCTACTAGGTTCGAAGATTCTAAAATTTAAGATTACAAATTAAGATTACAAAAAATGAAGATTAAAATGAAGGAGATAACAATTTTTTATAAAAAATCTATGATAACAAACTCATAAATGTAGACCCATTATTCCCTCCTTTGATCCACATATTTCTCAACCAATGGTGACACATAACCCTATCCTCCATGATCTCCTCCATGAGGTCCATGATCTTCTCCATGAGGTCCATGATCTCCTCAAATTCGAATTTGAGCATAGACTGCCACATAAAGATGCCTTGGAAGCTTCCTTTGTACCGACACATGTCAACAAACTAATTCTAATTGTTAGGTATAATTATATGGATATTATTTTATAAAGTTTAACCACAAATTCACTTAAAAATACTAAGAATTAATAATGTTTCGGAAAACACAATGGTAAACCATTTAATGATGAAAGTGAAGCTCATGTGCTGACATAGTGGTGGAATAGAGGTGAGAGAATGTGTGAATGGAGTGAATGTGGATGTATTTTAAGGATAAATTTTAGGCCCAACATACCCCCAAACTGAAGGTATTGCATGTCCTCATGCAATCTATTACTTTTTGATACTTGAGCTTTGGCTTAAACTTTGCATGATATCATTTACTTAACTTTTGCAAAGTGTTTTGGATGAATTGCAACTTAGTTGGTTCTTGTGTTTCAACCATATTTGGTTTGTTGCCTTCAATGTATGATCTTTGCATAATGATAATGGAATGCATCATGGCCAGTTCTTGTGTGAAAACCATGATTGTGTTGGCATCCAATTAACTTTTAAGTACTTTTTTTACAAAGCCATTTATATGCTCATGATGATGTTATAGTAAATATATTTGGAAAGTATGTGGGTTTTCCAATGTGATATATGAATATGGAAAAATATGAATGTGACAAAGTATGAATGTAAATGTATCCTCCCCCCAAACTGATGGTTTGGGCAGTTTTATGAAATGAGAAAAGGAAGTTTTTCCAAAGATTATCATTCTATCTTTCAAGGAATTAAATGGTTAAAAGTGAGAAAATATCATATCTCAACTTACCCTTTCAAAAATGGATGAGAGTTGTGCATGTGTGGCTGCAAAATTCTGATCATAGTCTTCTTCACTTGGCTGTGAACATGGTGGATGAAGCTGAAAAGGTGAATCTTTTATTGTTGCTGCATCTCCTATTGGATCTTTTGTTGAATGTTCAGAATCTGCTGCTGAATGCGGCTGAAATTTTCTAAGGCTTGGAAGGTATACACAATTTAGAATATACACTTTCCCCCAACCTTATTTATTGACTTGTCCTCAAGTCATTTACATCAAAAATTGAAAAGTAATGAAAGTAAATCTGCTTCCTCTACTACAAAATGATGGATCTTCGATTCTTCAACACTCGTTGGCACAATTCTTGTCATGTGAATAAACGTTTTAGTGTCGAACATAACAAGAAATTGTTAACTTAGTGGCCATTAATGGATGCCACTTGTCAACATGAGAGCTCCCATCTTTGGTGTGGATGAGAGTCAATATGCCCCTAACACATCTTTCTAAGTATGAATGAATTTGTTGTTGTCAGATACTTAGAAGATCTGATGAACAAGGGACATTGATGTATTCCATTTGTTTATCGGCATGATAGCTTGCCCTTAAGGCATGAAAGCTTCAAGGTGTTTTTAGAAAAATATTTAGACTCAAGGACTATGAACTCAATGGTGTATGGAAGCAAGGTTTTATTTGCAAGGGTTCGAAAATGGAAACTGACAATGAATATTTAAAGTGGAACAAAAAGCTTGTAAATGAGCTTCATTGCTTTAATTGGTGTGTTAGGATTGAAGAAATTGTAATGAAGTGAATGTGGGTAATGAGAAATGGATAATGACTCTTGGTGGGAAAAAGTGAATTATGGCATGGAAAATCTCAAAAATATCAATTCTGCTCATTAATTCTGGAATTTTTGCTAAAATAGCTGAGTTTGACCAACGTTGACCAGCCACCTATAGAATTCAATTCAAGTGTGGATAGGTATTTCACCATCCTTGTACATTTAGGAACAACCCCCAAGTCTTCAAATTTGATAATCTGTCATGCAACATATCAAATGATTAAACCCTTACAGCAAGTTAAAAGAACTTGTAATTTTCTGGAAATGTCGTTCTTATAATCATGGTCTTGTTCTTTAAAATTTCTCATGAAAATAGTATTTTGAATAACAATTGTCATTGCATTTTAATCTCCTTAATGATCAGTTGATCATCCGAAACGTGCTAAAAAAACTTGGCATAAAGAACGTAAGTTTTTTGAAGAAGAGATGGCCCTTCCCTTCCCGATTCTTACACAAAAATTGTATGCCAAAATGAAACAGATTAAGGTATATCAAAAGAATAATTTTAGTCGAGTTCATGATGTTAATAAAAATCTATTTTTAATAATAAAAATAACCATGAAAAGTAAATCCACTGCTTGTTTATGTCCAATGACTCGCGTGCATGTAAAAGCTTGGCATTATAGATTTGTTGTGTCCTACTAATTAGCATTACCTTGAAGCATCCAATGCATTATTTGGCAATGATGAACAAAAGATATTCATTGGTTTGAATTCCTAAATGATGAAATGAAAGCTCATTTTGCAGGGTTCTGGAAAGTAAAGATGTCTTTGATATCTGAGGAAATAAGTAGAATGAAGTTTGTTACACTGCTAACAATAACAACTCTTGCTCTGTCCATTGGATTAGGACTCAAACACTTTCTACGGATCCATTGGCACTTCTTGAATTCAAGAAGGGAATCTAGAAGGATCTCGTTGGTTATGTACTTAACTTGTGGAATGACAAATTACTGGATTTGAATGGTTGTCCAACATTGTGGCATGGAATTGTGTGCAATAATTTTCTGCTCAATGGAATTGACCTCAGTAATTTGAATCTTTCTGGAGAGATTCAACTCGGGATTTTAGGTAAGCTTAAAATGCTTCAAAATATAAGTCTCTCTAATAATTCTTTTACAGGGGAGTTGTTCACAGAGTGGGGAACATTACAGCCTATTCAATATATTGATCTCTCAGACAATCTATTTCATGGGACCGTTCCAGTGGAAATTGGAGGTATGCAAAGTGCTTAGAATTTATCATTTGTAGGTAACAAACTTACAGGTGTAATTCCTTATTCAACTGGTGGAATGAGCTCTCTTCAGAAGCTATATTTGAGCTGAAATTCGTTTTCTGGACGGATACCAAATACTTTGAAAAATTTGCAAGATTTATTCTATCCCTTCATAATTATTTGACCAACAATTGCCTATTGTAATATTCCTGCAGCAGCTTCACTGCCAACATTTCCCAACTTCATAGCGCCGCCGTTTTTCTCCATTAAAATAAAATCCATTTAAGAGAGAGAAGACATGTTTGACTTCAATGAAAACCTGTGTATCACGCATGTTAAACAAGCTTTTGTTGAATCAAGGTGACATGAATGAAGCCTCATTATTCTCGTGTTTTATTTTAATGGAGTTACCTTCACTATAAGCAATTTTAAATATTTATTTTTTTTTGTTCTGGATAAGAAAAAGAAGATGCTAGAAATTGGAAAATCTGAATGTTCATTTTGTCCCTTCATATATATAATATATATATAATAATATATATATATATATATATATATATATATAATATATATATATAATATATATATATATATAAGATATATAGATATATTTGTTTATTTATATAATGTCATATTGAAAGTCCATAGAATTCAGTTTTCATTGTTCATGGATATGGTAAAGCTTCATCGAGGCAGCTTAGAAATTGAACTGTGTCATAGATTTGGAGTGGGAAAATAGCAAGCCTAAGATTGCACAACTGTGAGATGTTCGTGGAGGTGTTTTGATGCCACATGTACGATTGAGAAATGAGTGAATGATGCTACATCAAGTTGGAACTAATATGAAGAATAGAACTTAAGATGTGAAAAGGTGTTATTATTGTCATTTATGCAGATTGTGGAATTAGTTTTGGATTTTAAGAAGGCAACTAGATTTGAGAATGGACTTTAATTCACCATTAAGACTGATGACTATCGATATCTTCTCTAATTAATAGCTTCACAAAATCTGCATCAAATAATCAAATCATCAAATCGCTCAAATCGTGCCCCAAATCTACACGCTTAAATCATTTAAATTGTGGTTGTAGGTTAGATTGATTCATGTAAGAGTGATTGTGCAACCCGGGATGGAATGATAGAGAGAGTGCATCGAGAAAAAATATTATTTGGCTGCTAGTTCAAGATGGAAAACATATTTCGTCCTAGCAGTTTGCGAGAAACGCATAGCAATTTTGACATATCATTTTAAAACTCAATTTATAGCCAAATAAAAATGAATTTCTAAAAAATAAAATGTGGGTTTTTCTCATTTGTAATCGATTGGGAGAGATGTGGGGTTCTCTAGAGCCTTATTTGGAAAACTTCGTGAGATAAAAATGGCTTTTAATGGAGAGACATTTGCGGCCATTTAGTTTTCTCCTGCAAACAATTTGCCAAGAATCTGTCTCCTTGATCTATCGATCCAGATGTGCCCCCTCCATGCGTGCGTGTCCTGATACAGAGTATGGCTTCATGTTTTATAATTGCACAACAACAAAGAGATAGTATCCAGGTCAAGTCTTGATTCAAGTTTATTTTGGTTTGTTATGTTTCATGTTTCGTTCATCAATAAATTTCAGTTTGAGTCAATAATGTTTTTTTCATTTTCAGTCTTCGTCTAATGATTTTTGAGTAAATGTTTGAAGAATTCTCAATTTGTTACTAAGTCTCTTCATGCATGCCATTTTAGTCATCAGAATAGTCAATAGATTTCAAGCAAGTCCATGGAGACTAAAGTCAAATTATAGTCTATAGTCGATTTTGCATATTTTTCTAGCAAGTTGAAGTATTCTCAGCGTTCTGCTAAAGAATGGTGTCCCAATATGGAGCCAATGTTAAAAAAAACCAGAAATGCACCGCTATAATTATTGTGCCAAATACAAATGAACTCCACCTACAGGAAAACCAGAGATACCATGTTTTCTTCTGTGGTGATGATTTTAGTTGAGGGGCAGGATCAACTCACAGTGAAGTAAGAGGGATGAGGGACACTTAATGGGAAAAGTTGACGAGTGCTGATGTTTTCCACATCAACAAACAAACTTATGAGTTCGTTCTCCGGAAACATTTTTTTCAAGATGAATCAGAGACTAATATCATCAAGGAGATGCTACCTCCACATGTTTGTCTTATGGAAGATGCTCAGGATCTAAGGTTTAACAATTTAATCCCAGCTTGCAAAACTTGAAAATCTTTACAGAGAGAACCCAACACTCTACAAGAGATATTTATACTTGATGGAAGGCATCACATGGAAGGCATTGGTGCCTTGGATTTTTATATTAATATTATTTATTTGCAAAAAATTATAATATTGTAGGGAGCAGTTTATCAATATCTTATCTTATCTATGCTAACCCATTGATTTGTTGTTGTTGTTTTTTTACTTTTGCAGGTTAGCATGGCTGAAGTGACTTTTACCTAAATTTATTCATGAGAAATGTGGATGATTTTTTAATTATTATTATTATTATTTATATTTATTATTTTAAAACATGATTAAAGAAAATTATAATGAGATCTCAATTTTATTTTTTTATAATCTATTCTACCTTTAACTTGAATTTTTTTTTTTTTTTTTTTTTTATTTCCTAGGTAAAAGAATGGTTCCAGTGAAGCCATCTACGGACTAAAAATTCAAAAATGCTCACATCTAGATTTAAAGTTTTTACATGATTATTTGCAAGCATGTGAGTAACCTGAATTATTCTTGGAGTTAGTGCAAGGTTCTTTTGAAACCAATCGTCAATATTGTTCTTTCTCTCCAAGAATTACCTATTCAACATTTTCAATTTTCTCATCCATAGATGGATTAGTAAGAAATGGGGGGTTTAAAAACTGAATTTTAAACTAACTAAGTAGGAAAAAAAAACCAAAAATCTCAAACTTGAACTCCTTTATGAAGATCCTACTGTCACTGGGTTTCACAAGTTAGTCCATAAAAATAAATTACAATAAAATAACTTCCTAAGTCTATCTCAAAATCATTCTCCCTGACAACGGTGCCAAAATGTTGAGTCTAAAATGTGAATGAAAATTAGAGTTTCATTTACTATCAATCCGGGTAAGTAAACTTCGAGGATCATCCAATATATATGGGCTTAGAGACAAACGAAACTAAGATAGGCGAAGAAATATTAAAGCTCCCTTACAGGAGACCGTTAATTAATATTTCCAATCAACTATTTAAACTAATGAAATTAAAGATCTTAAACATAATTCTGATTGATTGCATGAAATATTAAATCTCTCTTACAAGAGACTATTCATTTATATCTCAAGCATATAAATCTGAAACTTAAACTAATGAAATCAAACATTAAATAACAAATCAGATTCATTGAAGGAAACATTAAAACTTTCTTACAAAAGTTCATTCATTAATATTTCAAACATATGAACCTAATAATTTAATCTAATGAAATTCACAAACATAAATTAAAAACATACCAAAACAAGAGTATACTTGCTAGGCAATGGGGATCCTTCCAAGGATTCAAAAGCACACGAAAAGAGAATTCAAATGTAGAGGATCAAAGAAGCTCCATTTTATTCATCATAATATTCAAAGTACATGGCTAAAAGCTCATATGATCGAAACCAAAACTATTCTAAATTCTACTAGGTTCTAAGATTCTAAAAATTAAGATTACAAATTAAGATTACAAACAATGAAGATTACAAATGAAGGAGATAACACTCGTATTTATACAAAAGCTATGATAAGAAACTCATAAATGTAGACCCACTATTCCCTCCTTTGATCCACATATTTCTCAACCAATGGTGACACATAACCCTATCCTCCATGATCTCCTCCATGAGGTCCATGATCTTCTCCGTGAGGTCCATGATCTCCTCAAATTTGAATTCGAACATAGAGTGCCACATAAAGATACATTGGAAGCTTCCTTTGCACGTACACATCTCAACAAACTCATTCTAATTGTTAGATATAAGTATATGGATATTATTTTCTAAATTTTAACCACAAATTCACTTAAAAATACTAAGAATTAATAATGATTTGGAAAACACAATGGTAACCCATTTAATGATGAAAGTGAAGCTGATGTGGTGACATGGTGGTGGAATAGAGGTGAGAAAATGTGTGAATGGAGTGAAAGTGGATGTTATTTATGGATAAATTTTAGGCCCAACATTTGTCAAGAAGCTTCAACGGGGTTCCGGAAGATTCATAGATACGCTACCATTCAAATGCTTTGTTTGTGGTAGAATCGGCCATTATGTTGCCAAATGTCCTCATAAAGATAAATATGAAAAGCAAAAGGAATATGCAAAAGGAAATAGAAAACAGGTTGTTAATAGGAGTTACTATACTCATGAACATAGTGATGGTTTATCTAATAATGGTGAATATGAAACTGAACAAGATTATAAACTACTCATGGCTTATGACAATGATGATTTTTTGGATGCCTTAGAAGAGGAAGACTTTCTTGAAGAAATCACAAAACTCAAAATATGTTTAGAAGAAAAGAATATCATCATAGATGTGTTGACACATCGACTCACTAAAAGAGAAAAGAACAATTAAAATTAGAATCTGAAGTTGTGGATCTAAGAAAAGAACTTGAGAAGACAAAATCTCTTAATCTTAGATTTGCTAAAGGATCAGAAACTTTAAATGAGATCATCAAATTTCAGTGTTCTCCTCTTATAAAGACAAGTCTTGGATACACTGAAGAATAATCCCAATGTCAAAATCCATTAGCCTCCACGAGAAGCTATATTGATGCAGCAAAGCCCAGTGAACAATATGTCAATCGTCAACAAAAGCCTAGAAGTACTCATCAGGTAAATCATGCTCAATTTTCTCCAAGGATGAACATCAATAGAAGCATCAGGCAATAGGTAAATAACGCCAAAAGATTCTATGATCACAGAAACTTCTTTAATCCACAATGTTTTTCATGTCATAACTTTGGGCATAAGGCCACTCAATGTGTTGCTTACAAAACCATCAATGACTAGATAAGAACAAAATGAAAGGAGTGTAATAGGAATCAAGAAAAGTTCCTATAATACATTTTCACCTCTTGAAGATGAAATAGAATGTTCATTTTGTAACAACTTTGGTCATGAAGAATCTCAATGCAGGAGAAAATTTCGGCCAACACTGCAAAAGGAGCAAACATCATCAAATTCCAAGATATGGAGAAAGAAGAAATCTCAATAAGAAAGATGTGGCATAGCTTTGTATGCAAAAGGACAAGATAATCAATGGTACATTGACAACAGATGCTCCAAACACATTAAATGTGATAAAGAGAAACTTCATTCATATAATTCTTTAGAAAAGGAAAAGAATGTCTCATTTGGAAATGACACACCAACTGTCATTAAAGGTAAAGGTTCTGTTTTCTTGAAAGAAAAGGTTAAAGGTGGAAACATCATGTATGTAGATGTATTAAAGCATAACTTGTTGAGTGTTAATCAAATGTCTAATCAAGGAAATGAAGTTGTGTTTCGATCAAATGGATTTGTGGTTCGTGAGATTGATATAGGAAAGGCAGTAATCAAAGGTACAAAAATTCCAAACAATTTATACATACTTAAAGGAGGACAACAACAATGCTATCTAAGAAAAGCAAATGAAAATTTGTTATGGCACAGAAGATTGGGGCATCTAAGATTTTCTCAAATAAGAAAAGAATTCAGGCTCAAGGCAGTCCATGATCTTCCAGATAGTAGTATTCCAGAAAATACCATATGCAAACCATGTCAAGTCAGTAAGAAAGCTAGAGTTCATTTCATTGAAAAAGAAGGATCAACAAGTAAGCCTCTTGAACTCATCCATACTGATTTTGTGGACCAACAAGTAAAAATTCACCTTATGGAGATGAATATTTTATTTTATTCCTTGATGATTTTTCTATAATGTGATGGATAGCTCTACTAAAGCATAGAGATGAAGCATTTGAAAAGTTTAAATCCTTCAAAGCTTTAGTTGCAAATGAATCAGATCGCAAAATCAAATTTCTCAGTTCTGATTGAGGGGGAGAATTCATATAAGATGAATTCTTTGATTTTTTTGAACAACATGGAATAAAATGCAATTCTCAATCACCAAAACCCCTCAACAAAATGGCGTAGTGGAAATAGCGAGCAGAACAAGTCAACAAATGGCTTGAGCTATTATTGATGAATCCAAAACTCCTGCAACCTTTTTGGGTGAATCTTCCTTTACCGCCATGACTATTCTCAACAAAAAGAATGTTCGAGTAAATATCTATCAAACTCCATATGAACTTTGGTATGATAAGCCTCCTACTATAAAACACTTTAGAGTTTTTGGAAGAAAATGTTTCATCAAAAGGACTGATGAAAAACTTGGTAAGTTTGAACCTAGAGAAGAAGAAGGAATTCTTCTTGGTTATTCATTTAGAAGTAAAGGATACAAATCTTATAATAAAAGACTTCATAAAATTGTTGAATGCATTGACGTTGTAATTGATGAAGCATGTAGAAATATGGAACAAACGAAATCAACATAGGATTATGAGAATGAGGAAGAGTGTGAATGCTTTCTTGTATCAAATAAAAATGATATAGAGGAAGAAACCAATGAAGCACCAGAAGAAGATACAACAGACAAGGAAAAAATCCATCTGGGTATCTTCAAAAGGATCATCTAGAATCTCAAATTCTAGGAGAAAAATGCTATGGAGTATAGATAAGAAGAACTCTTATAGGGACCTCAAGTTATATTTCATTATTATCCTCAATAGAAGCACAAAATGTAAATGAAGCTAGCAAACATGAATGTTGGGCTAAGGCCATGGATGAAGAACTTGATCAAATTGAAAAGAATGATAGTTGGGAATTAGTTCCTAAACCTCATGATAAAAATGTTATAGGAACA
Source organism: Pinus taeda (assembly GCA_000404065.3). NCBI lineage: Eukaryota > Viridiplantae > Streptophyta > Pinopsida > Pinales > Pinaceae > Pinus > Pinus taeda. The sequence goes on along the minus strand of APFE031706658.1, from coordinate 20,707 downwards.
AATTGGATATTTAAGAATAAGAGGAATGAAAATGGAGAGGTTATTAGAAACAAGGAAAGACTTGTTTGTAAATGGTATGCTCAACAAGAAGGTATACATTTTGAAGAAACTGTTGCACCTATTGCCAGACTTGAAGCCATAAGAATGTTTCTTGCCCTTTATAGTTTTCAAAGATTTAAAGTATAGCGAATGGATGTAAAATCAACTTTTCTTAATGGATATTTAGAAGAAGAATTTTATATTTAGAAACTAGAAGGATCCATTCTAGGAAATGATGCAAAACTTGTATGCAAGCTCAAAATTGCTCTTTAAGGTCTGAAACGGGCTCCAAGTTCTCTGTATTATCACCTTGACAAATATCTACAACAACAAGGTTTCACAAAATGTTTTGTAGACAACAACTTATATAGAAAGATTGAAAATGCTAAATTACTATTTGTTGTTGTTTATGTTGATGATATCATCTTTGGTGGAAATGAAAAATATATGAGTCAGAACTTTGCTTCAGTTATGTAGCAAGAATTTGAAATGTCCTTACTTGGAGAAATTACTTATTTTCTTGGTCTACAAGTACAACAAACAAAACATGGTATTTTTCTTTCACAAACCAAATATCTCAAACAGATCTTGAAGAAGTACGAAATGGAAGATTCTAAACAAGCATGTACTCCAAAAGTAACAAGATGTAGTCTCAGTTCTAACGATGAATCACTAGTAGTAAACCAACCAACTTACAAATCTATGATTGGAAGTTTTGTTTATCTAATATTTACCAGACCTGATATCATGCATGTAGTAGGAATTGTTGGAAGGTTCCAAGCAAATCCAAAGGAATCACATCTTCATGTAGTAAAAATATTATTCAAATATCTTCAAGGAACTCAATACTTTGGTCTATGGTATCCTAAAGATACAGATCTCACTCTTCATGCATACACAGATGCAGATTGGGTAGGAAATGTTGATGATCGAAAGAGCACTAGTGGAGGTGCAATCTATATGGGTTCACGATTAATGTCTTGGTTCAGCAAGAAACAAAGTTCGATTGCCTTATCTACAACTGAAGTAGAATATGTGGCTGCTACATCAATCTATACACAACTACTTTGGATTATGAAAACATTGCAAGACATTCAAATCACATCTACTCCACCCATCTCCATTCTATGTGATAATACAAGTTCCATCATTATTTCGAAAACTCCTATCATGCACTCCAAGGCAAAGCACATACACATTAAGTACCATTTTCTACAAGAACAGGTGCTTCAACAAAAGGTTAAATTGGAGTATTTTCCCTCCAAAGAACAGGTTGCTGATATATTCACCAAACCACTTCCCAAAGAAACATTTGAATTTCTCAAACAAGAGCTGGGAGTAGTTGTTACATCATCTTGCTATTAAATCCATTGTTTCATAGGAAGGTTCATATATGTGGGTTTCATGAAGGATAATCGGGTATATATGCGGGTTTCTGTGGCTGCAGAAGTGTATATGTTTTTCTGATAGAAAAATAGTGGGCCAGACTCTAATATGGTTTCTCAGTCTGATATTGATGATTACAGTATGACAATATGCTTTGTTCATTGTTTTTTTATCTAACTGACGAAGATGCCTTGATAAATGTTTTGTTGACAATGCACAGGTAGCACACATTCAGGGGAAGAATTAGCGTTCACAAACATTCTGCATTGTTGGCATTATGGTTGTTGATTTTAGCTCATGTTTTAGATATTCATATCAATTGATGCATAGGTCATGTAAAAGATCTAGGGGGTAATATGCCTTTGTCTGACATAGTCTACTTTTGAATGAGTCACATTGGAGATGTGATGTAATTTTGTATCCCCACTATGCATGGGAAGGATGATGTAATAATTCCTATATTTCAGTTATGTATAAAAAATTGGTATATCACCACTTGGTTGGGTGGATGATTTAAATTTGATGTATCCCCACTTGGTTGGGAGATTGATTTATGTATGAGTCTTTGGTCTTAGAGAGGTCATACTCACTTAGTTGAGTTAAAGAGTCATGTTATTCTTTTGAAACATATCTCTGCAGACTTTGCATGTGCTCAGGGGGAGCATGGAAAACATAATATATATGAAAGGGGTAGAGTATCTTGGTCTGCCCTTTTCCCTTGATGTCAAAGCGGGGGATTATTTTGGTGTTGCTTGTTATGTTTAATAGTTCCTAGAGCTTGTAGTAATCAACAACAACATGGTTTCCATCAAGTCCAAAGGGGGATATTATTGGCATTATGATACAAGTGTTGTCCCTGATGGCAACTCACTCACAAGTCCATTCAGTTTCTTATAAAAGGGAAATCACATTGTAACAGATCATTTCAAAGGTAACAGGGCATTGGTACAAAAGAATAGGAACATGGAACTGAGGTCCACAAATTAGAATTAAGAAGTTGAAGGAAAAGGATGGTGTAATGCAATTTAAGATGTATACACAGGCCCACTATGTCAAAGGTGTGTATACATGCAGGTTCACACAACAAAAAGAGTGTATACATATGCACGCACTTTCACAAGAGGAAAAGCGCGTATAGGTTGGAAAATCAAGGAAATTCAAGAGTAAAGAATACCAGGGGTCAATACCAGGGGTCAATACCATGGTATTAGCCCATAATATTGAGCGAAGTAATGACTATTTGATCCCGTCCAAGAATACCACATGTCTTAAGTGTGGTTTTTGTCTGAGGTATTGAGATAGGTCAAAAACTATATAAGGATGAGAAGATCAAAGGGCCAAGGTGTGCAAGTGAAAGGGTTTCTCAGGAATACTTCTATCTGAAGTATATTATATGTTGCAGGGGTGATGTTTGTGATATGATCTGAAATATTTTGTGCACCTTGTATTCAATGTTGGATCAGGATCATGAGACCTGAAATGACTTATCATTGAATGATCTAATTTTGGTTGGGCTACATCTGATTGCATACACCTATTTTATTCTTTAAATGTCATGATCTAGGTATGTCTGAAATCTGGAATAGCAGCGAAGTTGTGAGTTAATATTTGTAGATCTATACACTGGTACACCTCAGTAAAGGTGCGTATACACACAAGTTCGACTCTTCCAAGTATCACATACAAAAGAGAAGCCTATTCTTTAGAAATGACTGATATATCTGATTAGTTCTATTGTTTTACTATTATTTTTCAATGAAGTCTTTTTAGATCTGAATGCATAAGGAGTTTGGTGTCTGATTGATTGATTGTTTAAGTGAGAAGGGTTATCTCTGCTACTTCCTATCTAGAGCTCTATAAATTGATAGTAGATGTTCAGTATATTGCTGGTTGGTACAAACTTCATTCATAAAGTTTTATGTTTGAGTAGATTTTAAGGTATACATAGGTTTGGATAAAGGAAGTAGCGTATACACACAGGTTGGGTTTAGTAAAGTACTGTCTACTTTCTAATGTATGATTTTTGAGGTTGTATTTGTTTCTAAATGATGATGTAGGTTTTTGGGTTCAACACAGTTTTCTGGTTACAATGATCTGATTATTGAGATTAACTGATTATTGGTTGATGCAGTCTGAGTTTCAAAGTTTCTAATGGGTCCAGTATGAAAATTTGATGAAACAAGGCCTTCATTTTTATTGTTGTGTAACAGGAGCATCTAGTCTGAGAATTAATGAAATGTGGTCCTTGGAGGAAGAGATAAGTTTGTACCCTTCTATAGGCTGGTGCCTACATACTAGTAGACACATCGGCGAGTGCAAGAGCTAGAGTGTTGTAGCTCCCTTCCAATAGAAGATGGAAAATGAGAGAAGGTTGTAGCCTTATGCAGGTGGGTGCCTACATACTAGCATGAGTCTACACCAGTACAGGATTGTAAACAAATTTTCTTTATATTAAAATAAGATAGAGACGATAGCAGCAGGTGGATTTTCTCCCCCATTGGGATTCCACCTTAAATATTGGTGTTCATGTGTGTTACTTATGTGTTATGGTTATTATGTCTTTACTACACATATTTACTGTATAATAAGTTACTCATGCACTGATTAAAGATATACACATGATAAATTGACTAAATCCTAAGTTCTTTGGATATACATTGGTTTCTCTAATTGCAGTAGTGTGTACATTTAAGTTCACTTCACTGAAGTAGCTTATATAAATTTGTTTGGGAAATGAAATATTATTGAACTGTAAATATTGATTCAACCCACCCTCTTAGTATTATTTCCAACATTTAGAGAGGGGTCCATAATTTTATCAAAAACACTCTCAAGTCATTATAGTTCTATATTTTTGGGAAGGTTTTGATGAAATTATTGGAACATGATCTATTTTTCTTTGAATATCAAAGCATACTCTACTAAAATTACACTTTTGTACTCTTAGTGTATTCGATTAGATGAAAGTGGATCAATATTGTTGAGCCCATAAGCAGGACCTTTCATATATGGTACTTTTATGGTATGATCGTGTTTTATTTATGTAAATATCAGCAATACTTTTTCTTTGATTGTCTTATATATGAAAATGTAAGTTATACTTCTACATTTTTGCACTTACGTATGATGTTTCAGCTCTAATTCTGTATTGAATACATGAATAATTATTATATGCAATAAATTTTTCTAAATTGTTTTGTTTAACTATTTATCCAAAACAATTATCATTAATGATTTCATTTTTTTTGGTAGTTGAATGATCTTTATTACCAATTTATTTGAGACATCTTTGTAGATTGCATATCTTATTTTATTCCTGGGTATATTTATAGTCAAATAATGTTAGATTAAGGTATATGCATGTGTTTACTATTTATATTAGATTATACTTAGTTGAATCATTTTCCGTTATATCTTCTATCACACCATCAACATTATAAAATCAATCCTCTCTCGGAAACTGGTACGATTATCCCTAGTCAAAGCCACTATACCAAACATAAAAGGAGTTGAATTTAATGTCCAGACTAGGTGGTTATCCCCCTGATCTGAAATCACCCCTAGGTGACCTCAGGAAATTAATGAAGGTATTACAGACTCATGTGCTGGTGTGTGTGTCTATGTTATCTTAGGCAACAAATCGATAACATTGCAAAATACACAAACACTTGGAACAGTAAGAGATCACAGTAAGAAAAATAGAAACACAACAAAATTTAATAAGGAGTTCACCTAATCCTCTTGGGCTACATCTCCTGGTCCAGCCTTCAGTGGTGGCCTTTTTATTATGTTTTTAAAATCAGAGTCTTATAATAAGGAACTCAATCTGAGCCTCACTTGACAGAGGATGATCAGTAGGTGGCACATAGAATTCCCAAGTCCTTAGAGTTCACAGACTCCCCTTACTGAATTTCGACCTCAATTGGTCTCTTTCTGGTCGATGCTGCCCTTACTCTGATGGTCAGCTCGACTTTTCTTTCCTTTGCAATTTTCCTCTCTTTCTGTGTCTCTCGACCTTTGGCTTCTTCACTACTTCTCTGCCTCACTCTCTCCTTCTCTATCCTATTTCTGTCAGCTCATGGCTTTAAAGCCAGTTCGTTCCTTCGACTGTTCGTTTCGTCTTCCCAGCTCTTTAGATTGCCTGCCTCTGTCCACGGGGAGTCCTCTACCCTGTGTCATCATTATTGTGTAACGCTTCGCAGAGAGGTGACCACCTATCTCCTTGCGAACTGAGTGTCAGTTCTTCCTGAACAGTCATTTTTTCTGTTATTTCCTAGATGCCTGTGAAACGGATCCTTTTATCGATTCATTAGTCAAGTCAAAATTCAAATCTTTATGTGCCATAGCTTATTTCTCCCTTGGGTCTAGTCATCCTTTGGGTTGAATCTCCACCATTTGATCTGGAGCCCCCAGATCCTACAGTCTTTGCTCCCATCGCATGGTTGAATTGCTCGATCGCTAGCCCACGATGTACTAAGTTTTTCTCTCTCCCCGCTGGATATGCGTCACTTGGTGTCTGGAATCGCTGGCTCTTTGGCCAAACCCACTTACCGCCCAAAATTCCTTCGATATTCTGGTAGGTTTGAGCGTGGGACCCGCTTGTTGGTTTTAATGCTTTCCCACAGTTTTCTAGTTTCCCTTGTGACTGAGCACTCGAGGCCTTTCCTTCTTGAGGGGTTTTTCCCAGTGATACGTGATTAGTGCATTCAGAAACAACCTCTGTTTTTGGATCTGAGCTTCCCAATTGCCCTTTTTGTGTCATACACAGTCTCCATGGGCCAACGATCAGCATGCTTTGACCGAAGGTCCTCGTTGCTCCGTGCTGGCTGCAAATTACCATTATTAAGAGGTTACTTTTGATAGCTATAAGATTTCTTGAAGTCTGTCATTCATTCTTAACGATCATGGAATTATCTAAGGATCCAATTTGAATCACAACCTTCCCACTGAAAAAGCTTTTGGACCAACAAAAGTTGGTTTTCAAGCATCAACTAAGTGAGGATACAACATTCTCACCTATCCAATCTCTATCCATTTTGCATTGCTTGGCTTTGAACCCTTGAGCCCAATTCTGAGGTACTCAACATCTCCCCTGCACGTCATTCTCACCTTCTTGTTGAGAACTGTGTCTTCCTGCAATTCATTAAGATATTCAGGTAGCAGGTCATCAATAGAAGGCAATTGAATCTGTCCTTCAGGATCTTCAATTAATGAAGGTTCAGATAATCTCAAGCTGTCTACATTGACGACTGAGTAGATGTGCATATAAGCTGGAAAATCAAGGCAAAAAGCATTCTCACCAATTTTCTCAATGATCCTAAAAGGTCCATACCTTATTGGTTTTAGCTCTTTACCTTCACCTTGCATCCTGTCTTTGCTGATATACAGCCAGACTTGATCACCAACATGGAAACTATGCTCCATCTAATGCTTGTCATGACTTTCCTTGTATTTGGCCTGGCTCTGTTCCAGTTGTTCCTGTACTGCTTGATGGATCTCTTCGATTTGTTCAATGAACCTAGTTGCCTTGTCCACATCGCTATGTCCCTCAACTGTTGTGTTCTTACCAAAGACAAAATCCAAGGAAGACCTTGGTGTGAAACCAAAACAGGTCTCAAAAGGAGATCTCTACAGGAAGAATGTTTGGCTTGGTTGTAAGTATGCTGTACATAACACAAATTTTCATCCCAAAGCTTGGGATGCTTGCTGCAATATCCCATGAGCAACTGGATCACTATCATGTTGACTACTTCTGTCTGGCCATCGGTTTGTAGATGGAAAGCTGTGCTTTTCTTATGTTTGGTGTCCATCAGTTCCCATAGACTTGACCAAAACTTTCCCACAAATCGGGTGTCTTGATTAGATATAATGGAAGTGGGTAATACGAAATGAACCCATACATGTTGAAAGAATAGTTTTGCAGTTTGTTCAGCCGTAATTGTTTTATTACAAGGTATCAAAATACACAATTTGTTGAATCTATCGACAACAACATACAGATAATCATGACCTTTCCTATATTTAGGCAGTCCTCCAACAAAGTCCATGGAAACACTTTCCCAAGGATGAGAAGGAACTGGCAAGGGAGGGTACAAGCCTAGTTTTCTATTGTTGGGCTTGCTTTTAGCACACATAGTACACCCTCTTACATATCTCGAAACTATCTCGTTCATTTTTGGCCAATAACAAAATCTTTGTAGCTATGCAACTGTTTTACTTACCCCAAAGTGACCTGATATTAGAGAAGTCTGTGCTTCTCGAATTATCTTTACTCTTTCAATTTGTGGAATGCATATCTTCCCACAATGATACAAGAGTTGGTCCTTGATGTGATAATCCAATTCTTCTACTCATTTGCCTTGACTTAAAGTTGCATATACATCTTTAAAGTCTATATCTGGAGCATATTGTTCAATGTAGCTCTCATGTAACACAAAATTATGCCTAAGAATAGTAGATGCATTTATAATGGGTCTAGATAAAATATTTGCAACTTTATTGTGTGTGCCCTTTTTATATCTTATGACTAAATGAAACTGTTGCAGAAAACCCATCGATCTATAGTGTCTTGATTGTTGCAACTTAGTTTGGGAGTGTAGATATTGAAGTGGTTGTTGATCAGTATGTATAACTGTTTCTTTGCCCATTAAGTAATGTTTCCACTTTTTCACACTCTGTACTAATGCATACAATTCTTTATCATATGTGGGATAGTTAACTACTACAGAATTAAATGTCTCAGATGATAACATATGGGTTATCGTGCTGTATCAAACCTGCTCCCATGGCATAGTCACTGGCATCTGTTTGGATCTCAAATGGTCTTTGAAGATCTGGCAGTGCTAGTACTGGTGCTGTACTAATCTTTTCTTTCAAGGTGTCGAAGGCTTTCTGCTATTTGCCTCCCCACTGAAACACCTTGTTCAATCCTGTTAAAGCATGTAAGGGAGCTGCAATTAAGGAAACGTTAGAAATGAACTTTCTTCAATATTGTGTTGCTCCTAATAAGCTCCTAACTTCTATAGCAGACTTGGGTTTAGGCCAGTTTACACTGAATTCCACCTTAGAGGGATCTGTCTTCAATTCACCACCCCTTACTATATGTCCCAAATAATTCAAAGATCTTTTGCCAAATTCACATTTTGAGAGTTTAACATGAAGTTTTTCTCTTTTCAAAACAGCTAGTGTCTGCTTAACATGCTTTAAATGTTCTTCCCATGTTTTGCTAAATATCAAAATGTCATCCAGATACACAATAACAAAATCATCAATAAAAGGTCTGAGTACATCATTCATTATTCTCATGAAAGTAGCAAGAGCATTAGTTAAGCCAAAAGGCATAACCAGCCACTCATACAATCCCTGCTTTGTTTTGAAAGCAGTCTTCCATGCATCTTGTTCTGCAAGTTTGACCTAATGATATCCACTATGCAAGTCTAACTTGGGAAAATAAACAACTTCTTTCAATTGATCTAATAGATCATCTATGCAACGAAGGGGATAACGATTTTTGATTGTTATCTTATTTAGTGCTCAGTAATCAATTCACATTCTCCACGAGCCATCTTTCTTTCTCACCAAAACGATTGGTGACCCACATGGTGATGTGCTAGGTCTGATGAACCCCTTCTCGAGCAACTCCTGCACCTGCTTCTTGATTTCTGCATTCTCTAAAGCGGACAACCTATACATTCCAATGTTAGGCAATGGAGCATCTTGCTAAAAATTAATATCATGCACTATTTCCTTCTTGGGTGGCAGACCTTTAGGTTCTTGAAACAAGATATCATACTCTTAAACAAATTTTTCTAAATCAGCTTGCTGTTTAGCATCACAAACCTCAAATACATTGGTTTTATCAGGTTTCTTTTCCTTTACAACCATCAGTAAAAATTGTTTTGCATGAATTTACAATTTGTTTCATCTGCCCTGAGTTTATGAGAGTATAATTATTCTTGAGCTTATGAGCTCTTACAAAGTATTCGATTCCATCATTAATGAGTAGATACTTGTTCTCAGCTCTATAGAAAATAGTTTTTTTTTTCATACAAGTAAGGACTTCCTAAAACAATTCCACATATATCAAAAGGAATTATATCTAACTCAACCTCATCTACAAATACTGACCCAAAAGAAAACTTAAGTTTGCATTGCCTAGTCAGTTGTAGTTGTGCTTTATCACTTAACCATCCTACTGGGTATGGTTTCTTGTGAGGTGTAGTCAGTAATCCCAACTTCTTTACAATTGCTTCAGAAATTAAATTTACTTGTGAGCCACTATCAAACAAAGTATCAATCTTTTGATGATTGGAAATAACTTGAATATGGAAAATCTCATGTCTTTTTCTCTCATTTTCTTCATCAATAGTAGATTGTGCAGAATTACTAGTAGATGCTTCAGAATTCTTATCTTTTATACCTATGGTTGCAATGGTTGTTTCATCTCCTGAGTCTGCCCCCAAATTTTTCAGAATAGCTGCAACAGTCTTCTTTTCTTCCCCTCGAACTTCTTAGGTATCAGCTCCAGATGCAGAATCCAATAGTGCTCATCATCATGCCCATCCTTCTTACAGTGAGTGCATGAAGACTTGCTTTTCTGTGCAATGTTGACCTTGCTTGCTTTCCATTTCTATTTTCTTTTCTCCTTATTCTTGCTTGCAGTGGGTTGGGATGATCCCCCAACTTCTAGGTTCCCATTCTTTCCTCTAGCTTCTAGATGTGTAGCTTGAATAGATACCTCATCAATACTAGTGGGATTAAACATTGTTGAGGGATTTTATCCCCTAAGGCTCTTGGGTGGAACCCTAGCAGACTGAAAGTTTTCTAAATCAAGAAACATGCACACACTCAGCCATTATGCTAGAAAAAGCTATTTCTAAGGTGAGAAGGACGTACATCAGGTCCTACGTTCGAGTAGTTCCTCAAGGGTGCAAACCCTTCTTCGCGTCCCTTCCGCTCCTTTGCCCTGCAAAACCGACAATTCCAAAGAATGCAGCAGTATATGGACAAAGATTTATATGAAAATCATCTTTATGTCATACAAGAAAGGAGTTAGTTATAAACTTTTAGACATCCATTCATACATGAAATTCAAACATGAACATCATTAACATAAAGAAAGAAGCATATCGGGAACAAGACGTGTTTCTTTATTAGACAAATAGAATAGTACAAAAAAGAGCAATATCACCTGAACCACTTCTGTAGGCTCAAAGCTCAGCCTCCTTCTGGATCCGTCCTCCCTCAAGCCTCTAGTAGGTCTCCTTCCAATACTCACTCCAAGATGTCATAACTAAGGGATGAACATCCAATCACAAGGAAACAAGGGTTTCCTGTACAAAATGGGGGAAGTGCAGAAGGCACAAGGGTCTTCAGACCTGATCAGGGGGGAATCTCAGTATAATAACCTTTCTCTATATTCTTTCTCCTCCTTAGGCCTTCCCCTTGATGTCTTTTTATACCAACTCCAAAGTAGTTTTTTTAGTTAGGAATTGGTTGGGGACAGTTGAGGCCACGGGCACTAACAGGTGATCAGCAGGTAAAACCCACGATCTCCGCCCGAAAATACGGAGTTTTTATATTTTTTAAGTGTTTTAATACATATACGCGGGTTAGGTATGTATGAACCCGCGTATACACGCGTTTAACTCAGGGCAATGTCGCGTACAGGGAATAAAACACTGTTTTTTAGATTTTTGGACCAGGTCTGGGAGGGGTTGCCCTAGGCCATGAGTGCAGCATCACAAACCATAATAGTAAGATTTGGAGCTATAACACCAAGCAAGTCAGGTAGGACTGTTGTTAACTACAAGTCTTGGGCAGCCGAGTCCCTAAAGTTTAGGAGGACTGTTGGGGTCCTCAATTTGTATAAATAAGAGGGCTTAGGGCCTCATTTTGGTTAGCTAGTAGTTAGTCATTTTTGTTAGCCAATAGTTAGTCATTTTGTATTCATTTTGTAGTCATTTTGTATTTATATTTTTAGGCAGTGGATTAGCTTTGCTTTCAGCACATTTTCAAGTTCTCCTTGTGGACAGTTTTTGGAATGTAACATTTCTTTTGATCAATAAAGATGAATCCAGCTTTGCACCAGCTCTAAATCTCTCTTAGGAGGTTATAGCTCTTGGGGTTGGGCCCATCTCAAGCGCCTAGTACCTCCTTTGTTTACTTTCATGTGTTATTGTTGCATTCTTAGAATAAAATCTGCTATTTAGATTTAAATCTTGTTTTGTTATTTAGGTTGTTTTTGATGAGTAAAATAGTTTTTCATGCTTAGATTTAGTTGATAGGTTGTTAACAGAAAGAGCTTCAAGAAAAAGGCCATCAAACATCTGTGGTTTCACCTCTCCCTCAGTGGGATTAGGAGCTGTGACTAGGATGACTTTACTGCCCACAAAAACATTGATTATACTTTGCCATGCAATCACTAGTGTTTGATTTTCATCTGTAGAAGTTGGTTAAAAGTTCAGACTTTCGTTTTCTTAGTTGCATGAGATAAAATACATGGTTTCATTGCAGGTCACACTTCTGTTCATTCTCTTTACTGGCAGCTAGCATATTAGGTCAACATAACTAGGTCTTTGAATTTACAAGTCTTTGTTGGTTCAGATTGGAAAAACGACTTGCAGAGCACCTGTACCACTTCTTCATCTGCTTATTCTCCATCAGCACCATCCACTCCACCCTCTACTTAGAATCCTTGCCTCACGTTTGCCATTTGCTCTCAAAACCCTAATTTTTGTGCAACATTGCTTCAGTCTTCCTTGAACAAATCCCACCATCCTTGCCACTCCTCAGCTCCATTCCCCAAGTCCTGGACCTCTTCACACCCCTATCCTACCTCCATATCCATTCATGCAGCTTCCCTCACTCACCCATCCTCTCAAATCCAATTTTTAAACATCCTGTAGAAATCTCTGAACATCCTGTAGAACGCCTGCAGACTTCCTATAGAAGCTCACGAATGAGGTTTCTTGATAGCCAAACCTTGTGAAACTCTCAGGAAGGGTGCTAGGGACCCCTTAGGACCTCTTCTAACCTTCCCAACCTCTTCCAAGCATCTCCTCCTTGATCCACCTCTACACAGTCAAAAGGCAGTTAAAAGCACATGTATGATAGTTCTAACAACTTATTCAAAAATACAAAAAGATGTTTTTTTCAAATGTTACTATAGAAATAGCTTAGACACATGAATTTTACCTTCTTAGAAGTCAATGGCATCACTTTTAGTAGCTTGCATCCTCTTTCTTGCATCAGTAGGACTGGTTGGTAAAATTAGGGTTTGCAAGGGTTTACGTTTCCTTTCAACTTTCCAGTTTTTTTTTGCAAATAGATTAGCCTTCTTTGAGTTAGCTTTCATCCATCAGTTAAAAATCTTCTTCTGAGAGCTCATAGAAGTTGGCTTAAGCTCCTAGCGGACTTGTGCCAGCTGATCAAGTGACAGCTGCAACAAGAGCTAGTACTTGTGCATACAGCACCGTCGCTTCTAAGTTTGATATGAACTACCGGGTTGACAAAATTAAAGAAGGGAGTCCTAGGAGTTGCAACATTATTGTTGCAATACTTGGGCCCACCATCGTTTTGGCGCTGTTTCCGGGGAAGCGTCAGAGTATTAGTGATTGCTGCTATTCTTCTATTTTCTATTACAACCTTCTGCTAAGTAGTTTATTTCATTTCCATTCTGCAATTTCATTTCCGCAAAAGTAGAGTAGACATTTCCTACTTGCATAGATTAGCATTTCAATTCCGCAATTTCAATTATGCAAGCGTTGATTAGCATTTTGATTCTGCAAGCATAGAGTAGCATTTAAATTCCACAATTTCAATTCCGCAAGCGTAGCCTAGCATTTCATTCCTGCAATTTCATTTCAGTAAAATAGATTAGTCCTTTCTTGCTTTCCTTTCAATTCTGCATTTTCATTTGAGCAAGATAGTTAGTTGCAGTTCAATCTATTTTAGTTTTGTTGGTACAAGCAGAAAAGAGCAAAAATCAACCAAAAAGATTTTCTTTCATGCCTTGTAGGAGTAGAGATAAGTTAGAAAAATGATTCAACAACACCCCCACTACTTCACACAGCCAACCTTCTCTCTTCTTCGATGGCTGTGATTAAAGAACCCTTAGGTGG